>JAKCWG010000522.1:0-100000 GCA_021464415.1 Lonicera japonica | reverse complement strand
CTAGACTGTTTTTATGCATTGTTTTTAGGAGTTTTAGACTGTTTTATGAACTTTTTTTGAGCTATTTTGATGATTCATCGATTGTTTGTAAACTATTTTGTTGTGGATTATTTTGAATGTTTGTGGAGTGTTTTATTAAACTTTTGAAGATAACCTATGGACTGTTTATAAACTTTTTTTAAAGCTGTTTCAACTGTTTTTTGTTATATCTATGGGATGTTTTTATGTAGTTTTTAAGCTGTTTCATGGACTATTTTTTGACAATTTTTAGTGCATTTTTAAGAAGTTATATAAACATATTTTAAGTCTTTTTTTTTTTTTGCAATTTCAGTGCAGTTTTTATGCAGATTATGAGTTGTTTTGTGAGTTTTTTTTTTTTAACTGTTTTAGTGCTGTTTTTTTAACAATATAATGTAGAGTTTTAATGCTTTTTTCTATTTTTAGTGTAGTTTTTTTTAAAAAAAAATTTAGCAATATAAAAAAAAAAAATGAGATCGAACCAGACCGAAACTAAATAATTTGAGGAGTGTTTGAGTTCCATAAGTACAGAAACTGAAACTGAATCAAACTAAAACCGAACTATGAAATTTAGGAAGGGTTTGGGGGTATCACAATCTCTACCCCGACTGAAATCAAAAACACCCCTAATTGATATGATCAATTTCAAAGAACTAAATATAGGACCCGACCAATTTACTGCTTAGATAGACCAAACCACTTCGATCACTTCTTGCACGGTCAATTTGGTTGGATTATCAAAATGCTGAAACTACTTTTCCATTTGGGCCATCAACTTTTTAGTTTTAATTAGCATATAATTATAATTTTTTGGTTTTTTTCCCTTTTTTTCCTTAAAAAAAATATTATGCTATATCCATATTAATAAGACAGAAAAAATAACATGTTTAAAAGATCTTTTTTTTTTAAAAAAAAAACAAATTAAAGTACGATTTGACCTAACTTTTACTATTAACAAATTGAAGACTAATTCTTTTTCTTTTTTTTTTATCTTACACTGAACTAGACCACGAGTGTAAATAAACGACCAAAATATGTCATTTTAGATTGCATCGGTTGATTTTATTCATATAATGCGTCGTGATTAAATATAAACTCTAAAAATTTTAACACATTTTATTTTTAACTTCTTACGTATTCTCCTTTGCTTTACTATCATATTTTATTTATCTTACTATACTATTCAATACGGGTATATCCTAATTTTACTTTAAAAAATATAATTTTTTAAGAGTTGTTCAAGAACAAATCAGTTCGATTTATTTAAATACTGGTTTAAACCTTTTTTAAAGATATTGTGAATAGTTTTTGGGCCATGACAGTTTCCACTTGCCCGATAATCAAATCAACCCAACACATACAACTTACTACCCGTAGTTTAATTTGTCCTACTCTTTATCATAAACAAATTCCCCCATTAAAAGGCTTGCATAAACACAATCCTTTCATCAAATAACATCAAGAGTGTTAATAAAGGGACCCTTAATTTTCGATTTCAACACCCAAAACACTTAAATTTGGTTTTTAATTTTAAAAGTACACCCTAATTTAAGCACCCTAATACGAATCGT
Organism: Lonicera japonica; assembly: GCA_021464415.1. Classification (NCBI taxonomy): domain Eukaryota; kingdom Viridiplantae; phylum Streptophyta; class Magnoliopsida; order Dipsacales; family Caprifoliaceae; genus Lonicera; species Lonicera japonica. Next base: position 98,411 of record JAKCWG010000522.1, on the reverse strand, counting down.
TCAACTCTTTTAAAAAATCAATTGAAAACGAAAACAATTTTATTAATTTAATTTCTTCTTCATATCAAATCACAAATTGAATTCAAGGAAGAAACTGAAAGTTTGAAACAAACAGAAATAAATGAATTGGAAGATGAGTATAGTGGAGATAGAGATTTTATTCTACCTGTTCTTCCTTGTTTTATGAGAATGATGAAGATGCCTTCATTTTTTTTGTTCATTTATTTAGATGATTCATTTAAATTTGATATTCGTCATTACCACAATCAATAATTAACCATATCACTAGTTTAAAAAAACAAAAAATTAAACTTTATCACTCCTATGTTGAATGATTAAAGGAGTATATAATCATGGAGATAATTTACTAAAACTAAACTACATCTCGGGAGATTTCCTTGCGGGCTTAACCAAGTGGGTCCTCGTGTGCTCTCAGCAGAAGCAGCTGAAACTATTGCTGCAAAAGAAGCGGTGGTATTTGCCGTTGAAGCCGGTTTTACAAATGTGGTAGTAGAAGGTGACAAACAATTTGGTTAGAAGACCCGCCTGTTTGGGCTTCTCAATCTTTGCTGGTTGATTCATCCTTTGATTAACAATAGTGTTTCTTTCCACTAAAAAAAACTATATCAAAATGAGTAAGTATAACTATGGGAGAGAGTATATAAAGAGAAGAAGATGATTGAAAAAGTAGGATTTTTTTCCACAGAGAGTGGTAATGATTGAAAGTGGATTTTTTTTTCCTAGGAGAGTGATAATGATCGGGAGAGTTGACTCGTTTCTAACATGGGTGCTCAAATAATTAGGGTGCTCATTTAAAATTATACATTAAAATTTGGTGCTTAAATAATCGGTGTTAAAACAAGAAATTAAAGGTATCTTTACCGACACCCCCATAACTAATATCCCCTTATTCACCTTCCAATCCCCGTATACAATATATAGATTTATATAATATATGAGATACATGTAGCTATCGATGTATAAATATGGATACCAAAAATAAATATCTAGGAGGGTCAAGTTATATATGGGGTAAAATAATAAAAATTTACACTCGTTAATAACTTTCTGTCTAGATCCGGGGTACTTTTTGAGCGGTAAAGGAGTTGTCTTCCAACTCCAGAGTCTTGAGTTCAAGTATTCCCTTTCCCGCTCCCCTTCAAGGCTTGAAAAACTGGGTCTATAATCGCCACGTAAAAGTGCATATTAAAAATAACTTTTTGCCAAACCCAAACCAAACTCGAACTAAACTTTTCGGTTCAGTTTATTTCAGTTTTCATATATTTTTTTAAGACTAAATAAATTGTAAGGTAACATTTATTTTTGTTAGAAAAATGCTTATTTTGTATCGAAAAAATATTAACTTTTACAATTCTAATACATCTTCAATATTCATGATATCTCAGAGAGTCAATTTCTTAATAGATTTCATAAATTTTAGGAACATAAAATTTTAAATAGTGAAATAATATTATTTTCAAGTCACATATTCAATGATTCGGTTTACTTCAGTTTGATTTTACAATGTGCCGTCCCAAACCCAAACTAATCATATTCAATTTCTTTATTTTATTTTCGGTTTTTTTGGATTCAGTTTTTAACCGATCGGTTCGGTTCGATAGGGTACAGCTGCTCGTAATTGAAAAATTGATTGGCACAAAACCAAACTCGTAACTAAAAATCCTAACGAATGCATTCAATTTGTTATTTAAAAATAAAAAAACCAAATCTACGAAAGTTAAACTTACAATCTTTAATGATGGACAAAAATCAAACTTTAAAATCTGATGGTCCAACTGATTAGCACATATTCAAACTCATAATTAAAAATCCTAACAATATGCATTGAATTTTTAAAAGAATTTAACTAACCAAATCTACAAATGTTAGGCTCCGTTTGATTGTAAAGATGGAAAAGAAAAATAAATTTAGTTAGTTTGTGTGAAAAGATAGAAAATAAGGTGAGAAATGTTACTCATTTTATGAGTATATATACCCCATCCTTTAATATTTTTGATGGAAAATTTTTACTCACCACCAAGCAAAGAAAATTTCTTCATGGAAAACTTAAAAATAGAGACGATATCACCTCTATCACTCAACTTATTTTTCATCTTTTTACCAAAACTAACTCAATTTATTTTCTTTTTTCACCTTGCAATCAAACGGAACCTTAAACTTACAATCTTTGTGGACAAAAATCAACTTTAAGATCTGATGGTTCAGCTGATTGGCACAAATTCAAACTCATAAGTAAAAATCATAACAATATACATTCGAAGTTATAATTTTGGTGATGTAAATATAATCTCTTATATAATTATGTGGATACCAAAATCTCTCATACTCATATTTCTATCAATCTTAGCCACAAATTTCTTCCCCAAATCGTCATCATCAACAAGGCAAATCACACACCCCCCATTTTCAATCTCTCCGATCTTCACCGTCGGCAGCCATTATCTAGGGCCGGATTCACGAATTAATTTCAAGATGAGCCAAATTAATAAGATTCTAAGAATTTTTTGCATATACTATAATAAGGCCAAAATTAAAATATTATATTAAAATACTTAACATCTTATACATCAAAAATCAAAATAACATATTTAGTTACAATATTTCCCTTCGAGATTTCATATTTTAAAAACGCTGAATAATATTTTCATTGTCGATAGTTTCAAAGACATATTTCTCGATATATGTTACTAAGTAATCATTCATGAAATTATCTCCTAACCTATTATGTAATTGAGTCTTAATTAGTTTATTAAAAAAAAAAACTCTTTTAACCGTTGCAGTTGCAATAGGAAAGAGTATAGCCAACTTTATGAGCATATATACTAATAGATATGTGCGAGTCTTCTTCAATTGAATCATTTTCTTACCCTGAACAAATGATAATTACAAAACCTTACCCTTAACTTTTGAAGCATATCACACAAACAATTCCCCCCCCACCAAAGACTTTCATTGTATCGCACCCCCGCCGATGAATACACTTTCACCACTAACCAAGTTTACCTAAATACAAACTCTTACCCTATATTTGTACTCATAATCGCATAAACACTCCTGATTTTACATATTATTCAAAAAAATCCCCAAACCTCAAAACCCAGGTGGGGCCAACAGTAAGTCCGCCCCTTATTCCGTCCTGAAATGTACATTAATTTATCATTTTCGTTTGCGTTTGCGTTTGCGTTTGCGTTTGGAGAGTTTAATCAAGAGATTCGATCACTTAAAATTAATTTTTCAATTGAATAAGTATAAATTTTTGTAAGAACTTAATTTTTTTTGATCCATAATAATTTAAAAAAGCTTTTAACTGATGTTTAAAAAACAGAAACTAATTTCTTGAACAAATTTTAAAAAATGGTGATTTTGCTCTTAAAAAAAGTCGTGTGCCGCACACTTGCCTTACTTTCATCCAACTTAACTACAAAATTGGACGAAATGGTCATAATAAGACTCACTAAATAGTTTAATTGCTTAAATGGAATGTTTTAAAGTTCAAGGGTTAAAGTGAGATGGGACGAATAGTTTAAAGGCCATTAGGGTAGTTTATTCAAGTAAAAAAATAGAGTAATAATTAATCTATACCATGGGTGTGTTTGGCGAACTGCATTGTACAGAGGGATAGGATTGTATTTTTCTATCCCAGTTTGGCGTTACATGAGTTAGGATAGGTAGCAGGATAAGCAATCCGGTTAAAACTTATTATCCCACAACAACGGGAATAATTGTAAAATACAAAAAAAATAAAAAAAGAAATACAATTTGAACCACCCTTTTCCATCTAATAACCCTAGCACAAAATATTTCCGTTATGAGAGAAAATGAGACCATGTTGGATTTTTCTTTTTCTCTGTCAAGTTCTTTCCTTGCAATATGTGTGTTTGTACGAGAAAAAAAACATTCATGTATATTGTCCGATTATCACAACAACAATGATTTAATTTATATTTATAATGGGTGTTTATTTGTATATTGTTATGTTATTATAATATGTATTACATATATTATACAAAAAGATTATATAAGGTAAATTGAATAAAGAAAATTTATATATGAGGCGCCCCAAACGATAAATTTGTATATTCTCTATTATAAAGTTAAGTCTCAATTCAACCGCTTAAAGCTATATCGGACTTTTGTAATTCCCATTTTACCCCATAGTATTTTATTTTATTTTTTTTAAAGTTGCTATCAAGAGAAATTGAACTACCAACCTTTAACAAGTTAACACTTCCTAACCACTAGACCATCTTTTTCTTATGTTGAATATTACTTCTTAAATTGAATACATACAAGTGGCATACGCATTATGGGTGTGTTTGGTGAACTGCATTGTAGGGAGGGATAGGATTGTATGTTTCTAGTTTGGCGTCACATGGGATAGGATAAGTAGCAGGATAAGCAGGGGCGGACCCAAGATTTTTAGATGGGGTGGGTTGAATTAACACAAAAATTTATGACAATTTTTTAAGCAAAAAATTTATGACTACAGTGAAATTTTTTTTAAATAAAAATAATATAATTAAATGTAATTCTTTTTTATGGAAGAAAATTAGTATTCATAAAAATTATATTGAGAGAGAGAGGCTCTAGTTTGACAACAACACAAAACTTTTTAATTTATTTGGTTTTTTGTGGGCTAATTGTGGGCTGGACTGGGCTAATTATGGCCTGAACTAAGGAATTTATTGGTCTAATAGTATTTTTTTTATACAACTAGTGGGGAAAAAAAATCTTGGGCTGGGCTGGAGCCCTCTGGGCCAGGGCCCAGTTCCGCCCCTGAGGGTAAGCAATCCGGTTAAAACTTTTTATCCCACAACAATGAGGATATATATAATTATAAAATACAAACACAAAAAAAAAAAAAAAAAAAAAACCTTGAACCCCTTTCCATCTAATAACCCTAGCATATAATATTTCCATAAGGAGAGCAGACGAGACCATGTTGGATTTTTCTTCTTCTCTATCAAGTTCTTTCCTTATAATATGTGTGTTTGTATGAGGAAAAAAACCTTCATGTGCATAGTCCGATTATCAAAACGACAATAATTTAATTTATATTTATATATAGGTGTGTATATGTATGTTGTTAAGTTATTAAAATATAGATTACATATACTATACAAAAAGATTATATAAGGAAAATTGAATAAAGAAAATGTATTTTTGAGGGCCCCAAACGATAATTTTTTATATTATATATTATAAAGTCAAGTTTTAATTCAACCGATTGAAGTTTTGTCAAACTTTTGTAATTCCTATTTTATCCATGTATGTCTTTTCTAAAATCAAATTGCTAACAAGAGAAATTGGGCCACCAACTTTTAACAAGCTAACTTGTTTCTTAACCACTAAACCATCTTTCTCTTTTGTTGAATATTGCTTCTTAAATTGAATTACAAGTAGCATATGCACTGCGTGTGCATGTGATCTAGTTTTATCTTATCCAACTATTTAATCCAAGATAATCAAAATGCAAAACAGTAATATAATTTATCCAAAAGGTTCTTATCCTATCATATCTTATCTTTAGGTTTTATCCTATCATATCTAACCTTCTTATCCAGTGCGAAAAATGCACCCTATATACTATTAAATTAAGTGTGAATGTTTTTGATATTTCTATTGAATTACTAAAATACCCCCATTTACTAAGAAAATAAAGAAAATGTAATTAAAGAATTTGAACCCATGATCTTATAGATAACAAAACATTACTTTACCACTTGATCGAGCACAATAAATATTATTGTAATATTTAGTCTCTATAATATTACATACACATTGGTGTTCTCTGGATTCTAGTAGCCTTTAGTGATAATACCACAATGAGAAACAAACTTGCACCCACAGCAGCATGCATATAACAGAGCAGCAGCCAACCCCCTTCAAGATCTCTCTCATAATAATGGAAATTCTATTCACACTAGAAAAATAACTTTAAATCACTACAAGAAAAAAAAAAGTATAAAAATCAACTACGCACACCCAGGAATGGCGAGTAATTTAACTTTTTTTTTCTAGTAATAGTACTATTTAAAACAAATAAGGAGGGCAAAATAACTAAGACATGTATATTTTTTAATTTAATATATAGAATTTAACACTAAAATACTAATTTTAAAATTGAAGGGGAAAAATCGTCCCACTTTGAGTAATCATGCACCCCCGTGTGCATACCACAATTTGTGCAAAAAAAAAAAAAAAACTGACATAGTGCATGCAAATGTTTAATTTGGGACCTTTAATTTTGTGTTAGAGTGAGTGAAAGAGAGAGAGGGGGAAATAGTTTGATTTGTTAAAAAGCAATATAGTAGTAATATGTGGTACAAATCTCTATGCATGTTCGAACTACGAGAATCGTGTCTCCTTTCTCATTTTCCTATTTAAATAAAAAAATATCGTAAATCTAGTGTTGCTCTTAAACTTTTAGTACACTTTTATAGTGATTGTTGGGATATAATGATGCATGTTAAATATTGTGTCAATAAAATTTCCCCTCTCATAATGTTCTATGTATGCTGTTCTTGAAAAAGGGTCTATATAAACCAAATTAAACATAAAGCTATATCAACAAACAAAAATTTCAAACAAACATGAAGACCCAGCAACATCAGATCTATCGCCTATGTATACATCAAATTTATCAACAAAATGACATCCAACTAAATTAACAAGAAGTGCTCAATAAATTAAAAGGCCTTTTGCTCTCTTTAATTTTTACGGATGGGTAGTGGCTCCTCAACAATTTCCGTTGCATAATTATGATCCAGACGTTGTCTTATCAATGATAGCAAACATATAACAACACAGAAAAATCGAAGAAAATAATAAAACATAAATAGGTGGGGCAGGCACTTATGATCAACCGAGTATTTCTTTTGTTAAGGTGGAGAATTGAAACATGATTCTATTTCTTCATCATCAACACAATCACCTTTTTCAAAGAGTGCATCGGACCCGATTGCTTGGACCAACCAGCCACAAAAGTTTTACTCTTTAAAATATTAAATAAGTTCACCGAATACAACATTTTATGTTGTAGAGCATCTCTAACAAAGACATCAAATCTTTGTTTTCTACGTGTATATATATTGTCTCCAACTTAAACAACTTTGGATCACAGGTGTGAGGTTTTCATTTTAAAAAGCCTCACTCCCACTTATATACCATGTTGAGTTATACAATTTTTTCATGTGAGATCAATGATTTGAGTCAACAATTCTCAATATTAAAAACATTGGTAAAAAGATAAGATAAAGACATTTACGAAACAAAATACAAAACTATTGCTCACATTTCTTAACAAGTTAATGAACAGATTCCACTTTTCATTTTTAGAGATCCATAAACCCGTAAGCTATCTTTCAATTTGTTGAGTAAGTTTGAAGAGTCGATTGGAACATAAAAAGATAATGTTGCTCCACAAAAAAATTGCAAAAGAGATATCCGAAACACTCCAATTCCTTTCTTTCTCATTCAAACGATGGCCAACTATTAATGTGCTACAAGATAATTAAGTACCAAAGTCTATATTTCTTCTAGTAGAAAAAGAAAATCAAATTACAACCACTTTTTTTTTTTGGAAAGGATTCTATGGTTGCACATAATAAAGGCCCCACAACACATAAGAGGGAACAAAGTTAGTCTTATGCATGGACTAGGGGCTTGAGCTTGACTATTCAATAATGCACAAGTCCAAATCATCCATCATTCAATGGGGGTGTGGTCCATGGAAACTAAAAGACTAGTGCAATATGGGCTTTAAATTGGGTTGGTGGGCTCGGTTTATCTATTACTTGAAGCAAAATATTACTATTTTGGAGCATCACGCGTAAGGCGTGCGGCACAATAAAGGTTGATAGAGTGGGTTTGGATAAAAACAAAAGCCTATCTTTAGAGTCGATCTTATAGGTGGAAGAGGAGAAAATATTCGATACAATGGTTATAATATTACATGTTATCACATATTTAATTAGATTGTAAGAAATCAATGACTTATATGATTGAGGAGAAAGAAATGCACATTTTTTTGCAATCTGATTAGATTATGATAATATGTGTTGTTATAATTATTGTATTGGATATTTTCTCGAGAAGAGACGTCATAAATATACCATGATGTGTAAATTTTAGTTTTAGTATGGATGGCTTGTTTTAATTAAACTGGCGAACGATTTGGTTGATTTTGTCTGATAAATAAAGTATGTATGATTTTAGAAGTTACAAATGAACTATATATACTTATAATTAGTTTAATTATATGAAAAATAATTGAACTTAATGGTATCTCAATATGTTATTTATGAATTTCATGAAAAATGGGAAATTTGATTTAAACTAAGTTATACAATGAATGGATGAAAAATAAATACGATCAAATATTAGTAAAGATGGAGGTTGGGAATATTGAGTATTTTTCCTGGAAAAAGAACTTCAACCGAACAAACAGACTTACGGAATTGTTTAACAGGCAAATATTTCTCTAGAAACAAAAACTGGACTTAATTTTTAAATTACAAGGAGAACTCAGACCGAAAAATAAGCTTTATTATGAGAGTGATTTTATAGAAAAACATGCGAACCAAGATGCAAAATATAATAGTTAGATCATTTTCATGAAAAAAGAAGTGCGATGAAGTGCAATTTGTGCCAGTTATGGGGTGTTTAGGATACGGTTCCGATATCTAAAATTTTTAAGATACGGTATACAATTTTTTTTTAAGGAATGCGATCCTTATAAATACTCTTTTTTTTGTATCTGCCTTTATCGAAAATTCAAATCTAAAATCACTATGCAGTAGATATTAATTTTCTAGAGAACATGTATTAATTTTCTCAACTAAAAGTATTAATATATTTTACAAAAAAGACTCTTTAAGTTATGAGAGATATCAGAAAATAGGATCTTTAGGAACCATATTCTTTAAAAATGAATATCTATGACCACATGGCGTGCATTTAAAAAAATGCAGATCTTATTTTGAAAACATTAAGTTAAAGATGGAGTAAAATTATAGCTTATCACAAAAAATATGAGTATAATTATGCAAGTGTAATTTAATTTTGAAAAGGAGAGGTAGTACATGAATATGCCACATAATATTCCTAGAATAGTGAACATTATCACCATTAGCTACTACGTGTAAAAATCTCGAGTCTTTTTGACTCTTGGCCACAGAATTTAATCAAACAACCTTCTTTGTTCTTGGTACTACCTACCATCCTTTACTCTTGACCATAATATACACCCACCCTACCCTTTTAACGTGTGCCTCCTGTGCCTATCTTTCTCAATTAGTTGTACTAGCATTTATTTCGCCCAAATGTGACTTTTCTAATTAATTGACAAATTAGTTTTGTTGTCTACTTGACTCATATACCATGACACATATTCTATAAGGGTGTGTTTGGTAATACAATTTCAAAATTTTATTAGAATTAGAATTTTATGGTATTGCAATTCGAAGAATTAGAATATCATGGAATTAGTATACCATTGTTTGGATATTATATAATTTTCATTTAGAATTCCATTAGAATTCCAAATTTGATTGTTTGGAAAATTTATATAATTCATTTGATTTTCAAAAAAAAAATGTTTTAGACCATTTGAACGCTCTCTCTAAATGCTCTCTAATCTAATAAATAAGGCCATGTTTGACAAAACAAATGCATTATTTTTTGTATTAGATTTTGCTTTCCATATATATATATATGCCTACACATATATATACACACATATTAACAAATTTATATTTTAATTTTAGTTCATATTAAACTAAAATTGTAGTTAGATGTAATTTCTAATTCATTCAAAAAATAAAGTTTCTACACTAATTAACGCAACTTTCTTGGACAACTTGGAGCATTCCCATGTATCCAGGCAAATCAAAAAAACCACAAAAAATTTCACATATGCTTTAAACAAAATATGTTCAAATATATTATACTTAAGTCGACATTAACTAAAATAAACTGTCATAAATCCACATTAGCTCAAAAAAACTCCCTGTATTAACTACTCATTATATATCATAGCTAATCATAACTAGATCATAAGCCAACATGAACAATCATAAACTATAAATTGTATCCGATGAAAAAATTATATCAAATAAAGAGAAATAGAAACTTGGGATCGTCAACTTCCAAGATGCATCAATATCCATGGTTTCTTCAATTCGGCAGGAAGACCAGAGAAAGTATCGAATTTCCTTTGATCATGCTTTAAGAGGTCGATTGATTTCAAGACTTGTGTTTCATTTAAGCCCGGGACCTTTGACACCTCATCTAACATCACTTGTGTGGTTGGTTTAGACGGTTCAACATTCAAGAAACGATCTAGAGAATTAAAGTAATTCACATCTGGATGATTACATGGATTATGTTAAAATTAGATTTTCATATGAATTACTAAAATCAAAGAGAATAAATTATATAACTGGTAGGTAAGGGCATAAAGGAGAAGAAACTGAAACAAAGGACCATTTGGGAAAAAAAAGACTGTAGGTCGGAAAATACCTTAGAGGGGGTGAATAGGGTTTTTAAAACTTAATCGGATTTTTAAAATGGATTTAGAAATGTTTAATGTCTATATCAATCAAGCAATCAAGATACAAAGATAATTCCAATCACAAAGAATAAGTAGCACAATATGATAAAGCAAGAGATAGAAAGATTAAACTGATCAAAGTCGAAGATTTTTTGTCCACACGGTTCCGCTTGGTAGACCTACTTCCGCGCTTGGTTAGTACTCCGAGAATTTCCGCTATAACCGATCTTCTTCCGGGTGAAGATCAAACCTCTACAAGTGTATACTTCTCATACACTCTTACAAGTATTGAATCACTCTTAATACTCACACAAGAATTCACTCTTGCTATTCTATCAGATACACCTCTCACAAATATGATTTGAATAGATTTGGGGGGCTAACACCAATGTACAATAGCTCTTAAGTGTATAAGGAATTACAAATGAAGCTCACACTAAGAGATATCAAATTTGATCAACAATTTCTAGCTCAAAATAAAGATGATTGATCAAAAACAATGTTCTTGAATATTTGGATATTGAATGTAGATAAAGAGAATAGTGTAGGAATGATTCAAGAGTGTTTAAATATGTCTTAGATAGTGTATATATAGTCTAAGACAACATATGGCCGTTTGGAGGGAGTTGGTAGAAGTTTGGTGCTAAAAATGGTAAAAAATCAGGAATCCAACTACTAGTTTTTAGACCATCAGTCGACTAAGCAAGGCTTATCAATCGACTGAGTGGCCATCAGTCGACTGAGCACTGCTCATTAGTCGACTGATGAACACTGTCTGGCAGGCCAAATATGCAATTTTTACATTTTTGCAATTAAGCTCTAAAAACAATTTTAATGCTTGGGGAAGGTAAAATATAGGTTCCTAAGACACCTATTTTTGTTAGAGCTCCAAATAAGATCATTTACAATTAAATATGAATTAAATCAAAGATCGATTTTTGCCAAAAAGGATTTTAGGAAAAGATCTTTGAAGAGACTTTGTTTTGACCAATCTACTAGTGTAAGAACAAAGTGTATGAACTATATGTGAATTAAAAATGAATCTTTACAAAGAGGACGTAAGCACTCACTTGAATACAAAATAACGAGTCTTTGAGAGCTTTGTTTGTATCTTTGTTTCTTTTCTTCCTCGGGTCATTGCTTTTCATAGAAGTGCCATTGATAGAGCATTGATCATAGTAGTTGTGAGGTGTGAGATATTGATAGCGCAAAACTTTGTAAATGAATAATCTTTATTTCGGCTTTTCGATTTAGTCCACCTGTGATTAATTTATTGTGGCTATAACTTGAAACATCAACTTAGTTAAATTACACATGATTAACATTATTGTTATTATCAAAACAAGACTAGCGACTATAAGGTCAACAAAGACAAAAACAAACAACATTTCTAACTTGAAAAGAATTAAATTTCTTAAAAAATAGACACAAAAGACACAGGCAATGCATGTACATGCATAGATCTAATCTAAGATATAAATAATACGAGTTAGTTAATAGTTAGAAGAGTTACTATTTATCAAATTGTTGCAAATTCGACTTTTCTTGTTAATATCTAATTATAGAAAGAATAATAAATTGTAACACTCAAATTAAAAATATATTCAAAACCCCAATCTATGTGTATATATATATGCGCACGCGTAAGTGCACTTTTATCTAATTATCTTATATCCAAAAAGTTTATATGAAATAGTATACAGTACTGTTACAACAGTTGCACTCAAATTAGTTTAAAAAATTTCAAAGCTCTCATAAATCATCACCATGGATGTTGAGAAAGTTTTCCATATGACTGGAGGATTTGATGAGACTAGCTATGCCAAAAACTCTTCACTTCAAGTGTCTCTCCATCTCCTTTAATTTTCTCTTTCAATTTATACACAAAAGGATTATGTTTCTAGAGAAACAATTTTTGGGTTTATTATTGGATTCAGCAAAAGCTAGTGCAAGTTTTTATATCTTTAAACAATTGGGAAAAGACTAGTACTAGTCTATACTCGGCCTAAATTAGAACTTGAAATGAAAAAAAATATATACCAAAGCAAAAATTGTTTTCACATAATTAAACTAGCCCAAATTATGAGCCCTAGTCCAAATATATATGTTTATAAGCAGGTCTTGTCTATTTTTTAATGATTATTGTCTTCTCTTTCTACCCCAAAACCCCAGTAGAAACGATAAATTTGTTGATCTTGAGATAGTCTTAGAGTAACTTTTATACACAAATCTTATCTTATTAAAGATAAGATTTGTAGTTCCTGGAAATTTTGTTCGATAGTCTGCTATATCATAATGGTTCATGTTGAAGATCATTTTTTTCATCATGTTCGCAAGAGAGAGGCACTGTGATTAAATCTAAGGACTGTTATTTGAAAGGATGTTGGAGTGCTTAAATCACAGTGCTATTTTATGAGGTCTAGGCAAACCCATTTTGATTTTAAGTATCAACCCATACAAACCTTTTTTATTATTATCATTTTTTATACCATATCCAGATTTTACCTGCACATGAGTAAAAGTGAACTGAATTAGGCTTTAGAATATTAACGAGTTGAGATTGAGACGAATGTAGACAAGTTCAATAAAGTCGTGTTAGTTCTTGACTCAATAGAATTATGCCATACTTCTCAAGCTCAAATTGAGTATATAAATGAACCTAAATGATCTCAAGGTCGAGCTTATAAATGAGTTTTTTCAAGCTAACAAGTGTCTACTCGAGCTCAACTTGAGTATATAAATGAGCTAATCAAGTGTTATTGACTCAATCATGTTCGTTAACTTGCTGAAGCTATGTTGATGAGCCTACTCAAGTCAAGCTAGTTCTTTTGAACTTGATTCATCTAACAAATGAAGCTTATTCATGGGTTGAGGTTGATCGTTCACTTTATGAACAAGCTCGAACTGAGCTCTAAGCAACCCAAGCTCGAGCTGCTTGGTTTGTTTGCTACCTGATCTTTAACTGTTCTCAAAGCTGGTGCTATAAACCGACCAGTAGGCTGAACTGTTGATGGGATAGCACATTTCAGTTAAACTTAACTTTATCAAGAAGAATATAAGTTCTTTGCTTTTTCTTCACTAAATTTATGCAAAATTGAAAAAAATAGATTTAATTCAAGTATATGATATGTTAAAATATATTATAATTAATTATGTTTTCTTTGTTTTTTCACCATTTTCATAACCTCATAAATAGGGTCTCTTTGTATCAATTCATAATTAACAAATAATTCTCGTATATCTCTATAAATTTTAACATGGTATCAGAGGGATAAATATTCCTCACAACTTAGTCATTACCACGCAACCATCACGCCATGTCAAATCACCAACCACCAGTAGGGAAGAAGCGTGTTGGTTGCACATTGGTGTATACGGTGAAATATAAGGCATACGGAACCATCGAAAAATTCAAAGCAATACTCATAGCAAAAGGCTACACCCAGACCCATGGGATATATTATTTGGAGACATTTGCACCAGTGAAAAAAAATAACACTGTGCGTGTCTTGCTTTCTTTAGCGGTAAATATGGATTGGCCGCTGCAACAATTCGATATGAAAAATGCATTCTTACACGGGGATTTAGAGGAGGAGGTATACATGGAGTTTCCACCAGGATACGACGTTCCTATGGAGTACATAAATAGAGTATGCAAATTGAAAAGTCTTTGTATAGCTTGAAACAGTCTCCGAGAGCTTAGTTTGGGAGATTCACTAGATCAATGAGGAAGTTCGAGTATAAACAGAGCAATTCTTATCATACGTTGTTCTTGAAGAAGTGTTATAGGAAGATCACAGCACTTATTATTTATGTTAATGATATGGTTGTCACCGGGAATGACGCACATGAACGATAAGCGCTAAAAAAATACCTATTTCTAGAGTTCGAGATGAAAAATCTTGGCGAGCTGAAGTATTTTTTTGGGATTGAGGTTTCTAGGTCTTTAAAAGGCATATTTCTCTCTCAGAAAAAGTATGCATTAGATTTACTAAGTGAAATAGGACTGTCTGCCTGCCAACCGTTAGATACTCCTATAGAAGAAAGACTAAAATTGGAAATTGAAGTCGATCAAGTACTTGTTGATAAAGGACGTTATCAGAGATTGGTAGGAAGATTGATGTATTTAGCACATGCTATGCCCGATATTTCTTATGCATTGAGTATAGTTAGCCAATTCATGCATAATCCTAGAGAGAAGCATATACGGGATGTGATGAAGATTCTTAGTTATTTGAAGGCAGCTCCTGAAAAAGGGATTTTGTTTACAAAGAACACTGATTTCTTAAAAATTAAAAGGTACACTAATGTTGATTGGGCCGAAAATGTTAGTGACAGATAGTCTACATCAGGATATTTCATTTTTGTTGGTGAAAATCTCGTCACATGGTGAAACAAAAAACATATGTCGTTTCTCGTGCGAGCGCCGAAGCCGAATATCGAGGAATGACAATGGGAGTACATGAATTATTATGGTTGAAGCTGCTATTAACTGATATAGGTTATCCGCCGAGAGAACCTATGATGTTATACTGTGATAACAAGGCATCATGCGATATTGCTCAAAATTTGGTTCAACATGATAGAATAAAGCATGTAAAAGTTGATAGATTCTTCATTAAAGAGAAATTGGAGGAAAACATAGTTGCAGTGCCGCATATACGCTCAGAAGATCAGTTGGCCGATACTCACTAAGGCTATTTCGAATAAGATATTTTCCAGGATGATCAGCAAGTTGGGCATGTTCGATATTTATGTACCAACTTAATTGGGGGGGGGGGTGTTAAAATATAGTATAATTAATTATGTTTCCTTATTATGTTATGTTTTCTTTTTTTCCCCTTTTTCATAACCCTATAAATAGGGTCTCTTTGTATCAATTCATAATTAACAAATAATTCTCGTTTCTCTCTCTAAACTTCAACATGATAATGGTCAAATTATTTTTATTAAGTAATGGGTTAACAACACTTATCACACAAGGGAAATGCTCCCCCTCACCCACCTCTCTCTATCTGTCACCCTTCGTGATTAAAATGGTGATTTTGATCTATCATTCATAGTTGGCATTCTTTAGGCAATTTTTTAGCTCAATATCAAAGGTGGATTATTTAACCATCAGCAATGGATTTATCAATGTAAGAATTTGCTCATCCATTTTCACTATCCTTACTTATAAAATCAATTCTTAATGGCCTTTAATTTGTGAGTTGTGACCAAGAAAAAATGAACTTTGAAACTAGTAAATGGTACTCAATTGAGTATGTAGGGATCCAAGTAAAGTTTGATATAAGGACAGTACACAAAAAGTTACTCCAAAAAACTATTTCTGACCGATCCTGCTTTATAACAAATTAATGCAGGCTCATTTTGCACCAAATAGCAAATTTGACTTCCATGAATGACATACATAAGTTAAATACTTCTAGAACTATTTAAGGCTCTATTTGGAAGTGACATTCCATAATGCATTCTGGTCAATTGGTGGTACTTTATCATTCTCTACAAATATAGATGAAATAAACCATATGGTATGAAGAACAGGAAAGATGCACCAATTAGAACACATCAAAGTTCCGCGTATTAGTGTCTCCTGGCAAATCAAATTATCATTCACAACTAGCTCAGTAACTCATAAGCAAACAATTACACGCCAAGAAATTTTCACAAATAACAAATGCATTGGATCATATTAAACAGCTAACCACAAGCAAAAACACAAATAACCAAATAAGGAAAATCAGTGTAAACTCCTCACTATAAGCTAAGCATATAATTATACTAAGCACGGACTTAATAACAATTATATCAAAAAGAAACTGTCAGCTTTACAAAGCAAAGATGAGCAGGGCATGAACATAACTCGCCAATCAATTTGTCACTGAACAAGACAACTTTTTAAACGCCCAAAAATTGATGGTGAAGGAAACTAGGTATATGAGGGGAAATGGTGGTTACATAAGCACAATCAAACAAGAAGACCTATTAATTATTTAACACCCAAAAAATAGAAAGACACACCAAAACTCAGTCGAGCAAAACATCAAACACCTAAAGTGCACAATATATAAACAATAAAGCTTTATTACATTATAAAATCAATACAAGTGTGTCATAAATTATATGATAACAAATTCAAATACCTTGTATTTGGTGCAATTTTTTTTTAAAAAACATAGATTCACTTTTCTTTTAAACCCAATTTTAAGAACTTTATACATGGCTGAGAAAGAACCTTAGGTAGACTCACTTGGATAAGCTTTAGATGGCTCTGAAATTGTTGGCGGAATGTACAAAGCACCGGTGGGGTTGTATGTAGGAAAATCGATGAACACGAGGTGAAGAAACCCTAGCTATTGGTAAAGGAGAGGTGAAACCCTAGCTATTGGTGGAGGATTGGTAGATGAGAGGCGACATCATAACGAGGAGGAGATGGTGAGTTGGGAGAGCGACGAGGAAGCGATAAATAGGCGAAATCGTTTTTTTTTCATCGAATTCATACGAAATTGGTTTTGGAAAACTCAAGTAGCGGCTCAGAATTCAATCCTTCATAAATATATGGTTTTAGAATTAAAGTTGAATTCTAAACTTAGGCATTTTGTGTTGTCCAAACAAGAGAATTAGAAAAATATGCCCCAATTCCAATTCTGTCCAATGGAACTGGGGTATCCAAACACACCCTAATAGAATTTGTGATACACTCAGCACAAACATTATCCTTTTTTTTGTGTTCAGTTTACTCCTTTTTACCTTCCTTATTTAATTATAATAAGCATATGGAATAATTGAGAAATACGTATTAGTTATTATTAGATATTGGAGTATTCAATTTAAAATAATTGATTATAAGCGAAGTAGCCCCCTATTTTTATATATTGTTTTAAGAGGATCTGATTTCTCGATGTGAAATTTTCGATATCAACACCTATAAAAAGTTATAATAACTTTTATTAGTTAAATTTGTTTGGTTGTGTTAGAATATATTATATTTATCATTATCATCCTTGTATTTATCCCTTGGTTGTTTAGGCTTATCTTTTAATTATTCCTCATTTAACCATATGTAAACTCTAGCTCAATCTCCCATGTAAGTAAATGGATCACGTATCATTCAATTCAATACATACGAAATTCTTTTTTTTTAATATTATAACATGGTATCAGAGGAATAGTCCTCATATCTGTTCTTGGTTCTATACCATAACGTCGCCACTCCCTACTCAACCCATGTACCCAAGTGTGGCGAGCGTATTAGTCGTCTGATATCGTTTCTAACATGCACCCGTGCTAGCGTCTTCTACCACGCAGCCATGCACTTGTGCTTTATATCCGCCACCTATTGCCATGTGTCCATCCACGCGCAAGAATCCAGTCGCACTAATTATATGCTAGTTTAACTAGAAAGGTTTATTTTTCAATTTTTTAGCTAGTTCAATACTTTTTAACCCAGTTTCTAGAGACATCAAAACAGTTCATAAGGTTTTTACTAGCTCTAATCACGTTTCCAGCCTTTGTTTTGCCTAAAACAACTTCCTTAGTGCTGTTCTAGTTATACATTAACCAGTTAAAATGGAAAATATCAAAATTTCTCATATTTCCATCACTCTTAGGTTTAGGCCATGTCCGACTTCCACAAGTCTTATAGAGTTTGGAGAATTGTCACTAAAGAAATTGTTGAAACCGTTCAAAAGGAAGGCGAAACCGAAGAAAAATTTAATGAGAGTAAAGAAGATTGGGATGGCAAAAATGGTGAGATAATTACCTGGATTCGTAATACCTCCATTAGCCGAACCAATCAACAGTTTGGTCATTTCAAAATCGCGAAAGAAGTCTAAAACTTTCTCAAATATTGATATACTACTAAGGATCTTACTCATTAGTATCAATTTCTCATTTCTCTATATCCTAAAATTTAGCAATCCATTAATGACTATCTATCAAAGCTTCATGTCATATAGGATCAATTAGCCATTTCTAAACCCATTTAGAACTAATTAACTGATGCAGATAAATTTAAAACATATTGAGATCATCAATACATAATCAATTTTTTGATGGGACTTTATGATTGGTTTGAATCTATCAGGGCAGTTCTTCTTTATTATAATCCGCTACTATTTCTTGTAGATGTTGTTACAGAACTTCTTTTTGAATAGACACGACTTGAACCTCGACATTAGAATACCAATACAGTCTTGGCAGTTCATAACCAAAAATATATTAAGAACTCTTATCCACATGCTTGCATGTACTGTCATGCACTAATCACCTCTTGTTGTACTGTCATGCTACTACTATAATAAGATCGGGCTCGGTCATTTTTAGTTAAATTGTTATAAAAATCCATCTCGACAATCTAACACGATTTGCTCCAGACAATCTAACCAGCGACTCCATCACTACAGCTACCATTGATACTTCTCATCCAAACATTTTTATGTTATCTGTCACTAAAAATGATATTGTAGCTTTACTCAAACATGTTATATCTCCTAATGGTACTGCTATGGTTGCTTCTTTAGGTATCTTTTGGTTCTTTGATTTTAGTTGATGTAATCATATGACTGTTCATTCCAATATATTCACCTACAAAAGTCTTATTCAACACACATCTTCCATTAATACTGTGGATGGTTCTCAATTAAATTTTAATCACGTCAAAATAGTGGCCACTACTAATCTAACTTTGACAACTACTTTTTATATTCCAAAATTAACTATCAATCTTATCTCTATTGGTCAATTGTGTGATCTTAGACTAAATATTACATTATTTTTCTTTTGATTGTCATGTGCAAGATTCACAGGCGGGATAAATTGTTAAGACATGCCATAAATTTGGACGCATGTTTGAAATTATCCACCTTCTTGTTCCTCCACCTTCCATTGTTGCATCTACATCATTTACTTTTCCTGTTAGTTTATGGCATTAGTGGTTAGGTCATGTGTCATTTAATCAACTCTGATTTCTTGTGTTCTCTAGTCAGTTAGGGTCAATAAAGTCGGAAAAGTTTTTTATTTGTCTTGTTAATTTGGAAACAACTAGCTTTACCATTTAGTAAAAGTGATTCAATTTTTTCTGCTCTTTTTGATCTTAAACATTTTGATGTTTGGGGTTCATTATCGTCAAAATAGTATGGGTGGTTTAAAATATTTTGTTATTTTCCTTGACGATTATACTCATTTTACCTAAATATATCTCATGTAAAATCACTCTGAATTGCCTCAAATTTACTACAATTTTGCTCGATGATTCAAACTCAATTTTCTCGCCTTATAAAAAAAAATATGTTGATAATGCTATGGAATACAATGAAACAAATTTTATTAAATTCATTCATGAATAGGGAATCATTTCTCAGTATTTTTGTCCAGGTACATCTCAACAGAATGGTTATGCTGAGTGTAAACATTGACACATTCTTGACATTTTTTACACTCTTTTTATCTCTAGTAAATGTCCTAAAATGTTTCTGGGGGGAAGCAACACTTATAGCTGTTTATACAATTAATCAAATTCCGGTATCCAATCATAAAGGGAATAAATACTATATCCTATCATTAAATGTTTTTGTGTATCTCGCTACGTCATCTTCTGTGAGCATAAAATGTTCTATTATCTCTCTAAATTTCACATTTATGATGATTCCATTGATCTTTCATCATCTATTACAAAGATCACATCATTAGACGATCCATGCATCTTTATCAAAGTTCACCCACCTGGCCGATTTCATCATCAATATATTGTATTTATTATTATCATCCTTATATTTATCTCTTAGGGTGTGTTTGATTGCCTTTATTTTTCGTGAAAAATAGGAGTTTTTCACCAAAGTTGTCACTTTTGTGCTGTTTGATTGACAAAATTTTCCAGGCAGTCAAATTCCATCTTTTGTTACTATTCATGTACTTATCCATGTAAAGCTTGAAAACATTTTCTTTCGGGGGGGGGGGGGGGCTTGGTTTTTATTTTCTAGGGAATTGGCACATTTTTCGAGACAAAGTTTTACCCATTTTCTACATTAAAAATGCCATAGCTTAAAATAAAAAAATTAATAAAAATATAATATTTAAAATCTACTAATCAAGCTCAATTAAACAAGATCCATCATGACTATAGAATTATATAAAAAAATACCAATAATTTTTTCTACATTAAAAATGCCATAAAACAACCAATATTTTCCGGGTAGAAAATTAAAACAATCAAACACATTTAATTGACATTTTCCATACAACTCAATTCTAGGCAATTCAATTGCCTGAAACTTATTTTCTTTCCATGCAAATTCCATACTGGCAATCAAACGCACCCTTAGTTGTTTAGGTTTATCTCTTGTATTTATCCCTTAGTTATTCCTTATTTATCCATATATATGTAAACTCTAGCTCAATCTTCCGAGCTTATGTACGTATGATTCAATTCAATATAGACAGATTTCTCTTTTTTCTATATTCTAACAGGTTGGATCAAATTTAATTTCAAAGTAGAATTAAACATTTAGGCCTGTTGACTAAAATCTAGTGTATTTATTCAATTTCAATAAGTACGGTTTCAAGCTCAATCAAACCCTCTTAGCTTGAGATACCCAGTACTTCAAATGGCGGCCTACTGCCCACTAATTAGTTTTATCTAAATATCAGATAAGCTTACTTAGTTTCCATTTAAAAATCATTTTATTTTTCCGATTACTAATTTATTTTTTTCTCAAGGAAAATTACACGATTTCAATTAATTAAAAAAAAAAGTGAAAAACACCTTCAAAAATTAAGCAGATCCTTTTCGGAATTAAGAATGTGAATTATATAGGAAGGAATGAATTTGTTGTTTTGCATGATAAATTTGTCATGAAATGGGATTGGCATTTGTTATAATATTCATTTAGCACAGTACATAATCGCTTAGTATTGTACATTTGTTTAAACGTTCGTGTTTATTTAATAACAAATGTTTATTTACTAAATTTTATATAAATCATGTTTGTGTCAGATTAACAATATGAGTTGAGAATCACAAGCTCCACCATATTAGACTTCTTGCTTTTTAATTTTTTTAAAATTACTAGTTTATATAAAATCGCATTAACAGAAATATCGAGAGCCAATTCCAAAAATAATAAAAAATCTCTCGCGTCTACACATTAAAAACCTTTATAACCAGGTCTTTTGATTTGTAATAAAAATGCCCAATAAAATAAACAATTACAAAACAACCAACCAATTAATTTACTAACCATTCTAAAATCAATTTATTGCATTCCTACAGTTGGTTCATCAATAAATTTATAGACAATCAAACACTTTATATTAATGTCAATAGTTAAATTAAAAAATGTATGGTTAAACACAGATATTTACAAATAATTCACAACAATTAATATATGTAGCTATTATGTATATATATATATATGATAATCAGTCTTAATAATATTGTCCAAGCTGCAATAATGTATTTTTTTTTAATAAATATTACGGGACCTGCCTATTAATTTCTAACAACTTTAGGTTTTTATTAGCACCAAAATCTAAATGCCTTATATACGAGGGACTTATATCGAAATATATCAATATTGAACTTTTCTCCGCTTTACCAAAGTTTCTATCTTTATTCCTAGAAGATTGGGAGGTTAAGTCCTTGTCAAAGGCGTTCATGAGATTTAACCTTTGGAAGTGGTTTATTCATTTATTTTTAAAACTCGTGTAAATTGTTTCTCAATGTAAAAATTTATTTAAAAAATATTTTATACTTGGAGTAGTAATTGGTCAAAAATATAATATATATATATAGAGTATAAGGTAAAATACTATCTTTTTTTATTATAACACTGTCCAATCACACTATTTTATATATTTGTTTCAAATTCATTCTTCTGACAACAAATCCAAAAAATACACTATTTTATATTTTTATTGTAAAGCAATCTTACCCGTAACATTTATGCGTACTCAAACATATCTTATTATGAGTAAGAGTTATATATACTAAATAATTCCAATTTCATTAGGAAAAAGAATATTACAGTGGTAAAAATAAGAACTAAAAGTATAACGCATTTTAAAAAAACGTTGAAAATAAATAAAATATTATAATATAAATAGATAGACATTTGTAGATGAGCTTTCTAGCTAGTTTCCAACTGAACTGGGGGAGGAGGGATCTAAACCTCCAACATTTATGGGAAGAGATAAATTAATGTTGCCATGACATAAATCCCTGGCTACCATCTAGAAAGTTTTAATTTCTTCTTCTACTTATAGCCGCAAATGAGATGCCCATGCTGAAAGGATAAAGGTTCTTTACTTAATGAGCTGCGCGCATATGAAATCAATTTCTAATTAACTACGCTTTTTTTTTTTTTTTTAAATATATGTAAACACATGTTATCGTCCTCGAAAATGTACATATAGAGTAAGTGATTGTATGATACGCTAATTATAATAAAAATTTATGTAACTTACGGAAGGGGTCCAATATGTAATTAAATTATAATACAATAAAGAGAGCCTTTAAAGACCTAGAATATTGTGAAATTCTAGTTTTAATTTAGAAATCTTTCCTTAACAGAATTTGTAACCATTTCACAAAACAGATCGAATAAAAACAACATTTAACATTTGTGTCCAAAACCCAAGACCAAAGTCGCAATCTTTATCGAATGAAGAAGTGAATGCAAGGTGGGTAACACCATTTGTACCTGAGTGGTAACTAAATTTGTTTTTCTCACTCAATATTTGAGTTCAAGCCCCATTTAAGATTTTAGTGTCGCTATATAAATTTAGGTACCATCTGCATATATAGTTGTAAATGAGGATATCTCATGTAACTAGATTATGTTAGGACTTTCTTAAGATGTATTATCTTAATTCAATTTGGGTGGATTTAGGAAGGTTGGGGATGGGTGTACGGATAGGTAATGTTTTCCACTCTTACCACTATATATATATTTTTGTAATATTTCGAATAAGAGTCTAGTTATTTTTTATAGTACACAATAAAACATTTTTTTATAAAAATAATATATAAATATATTTAGTAGTTGACTGCGAAAAGAAGAAGAAAGAAAACAAGGTTTTTATGGCTCAAACCTATGCCAAGTAAACTATTTTTGAAACTATACAACCAAAGTTTCCTAAATATCAATATAGGAAATTTTGTTAGACTTTGTGTACATAGGCTACCTCATTACACGTGCGAGGAGCAAAACTAAGAGAAAGCTACTAAAAAAACGTATTCAGAGGCTTTGCAAAATAATTACAAGAAAATCATGTAATAGAGACAATCAGTACGTAGATGTGATAGCATAATCAGTATGTACAAATAACTAGATTATTGTTAGACTTGGTGAATATTTGTAACAATTTGTGTTAAACTATTTGGTTGTAAAAATGAACTAACATATAAAGTTATAAACTTAGGTTAACTGCTAATTCATTAAAAAAAAAAAGAGATGACTTATTTCCTAATTACATTTTTGTATATCCTTATTAGATTCATTGGGCAACGCCAATTTCTTGGCAGAATTTTGATTTTTTTTTGAAAATTTTGTTACAAAACTTTAATTGAAGTTTACAATTCTCACGAAAAACTTGAAGTAAAATTTAAAAGTCTCACTATAAAATTTAAAGTGAAATTTACAAATTTCACTATAGATTTGCAAGAATTTTTTCTTGTAAAAGATTTATAACTTGTAAAGAAAGGAAAAAATTGTGTCAAAATTTAAAAATTCACTACAATTTTTTCAAAAATATTGCAGTGAAATTACAAGTTTAAATACAAAAATATGAATTGCAGTGAAAATTACAAGTTTACTTATAAAAAAAGATATAAATATATGAAAAATATTATTGTCAATTGTTAACTAATTTGTATTTCTATATATTCTAAATGTAAATTTACAAATATTCTAAAAAAGATTTGCTTCTAGTATTTTAGGTAAGGTTTTTTTTTTTTTTTTTTTAAAGAAAGGTGTAATAAGTGTTACATTATTGGATTTCAAATTTCGATACTTAAAAATAATGCTCAATGGATATTTTGTCCATAATAATGTAGAATTGGCAAGTAAATAGTTTTAGTTGAAAATATATGTGTAGTGTCCTTCCGCCTAAATCCATACATACCAATGAGTTTTTACCGAATAACCTAAGTTTTTTTTTGTGCTAAACTAGACAAAAAAATTTGAAAAAAATTGTATGTCTAACCTACTTTTCAACTTATTAATCAAAATAGCACACTTCAAAATTAAGATTTGGAATCACTATTTTAAAACTAAAAGCGTGTTTTAGAATCACATTTTTTTGTTAATAAATAGTAAGATCAAATCACTATTCACAAAATTTGAAAAAATAAAAATAGTGAGAGTGAATCACTATTTTAAGTTAAAAGTAGAGATAACGAATTACTAGTTTTAAGTAATAATAGTGATGCTAAATTACTATTTCTATTTTAAAGCAAGATTATTGTGATTTGCTTTGAAGTAGTTGATTTGGTATCACTATTCTTGCTTTATAATAGTGAATCGCTCTCATTATTGTTATTTTAAAAAATAGTGATTTATACTCACTATTTTTTTTTCTCAATTTTGTAATTTTTTTTTGAAAATAGTGATTTAATCTTAAGTAGTTGAATAGTAGTTACTTTTCACCATAGGTAAGGGTGATACTTCTCTAAATTAACATATTTTTAGGATTCGAGCCAATTATTTAACATTTTAATTATATTTACATAATGTTAAAAAGACTAATTGTTCAATTTAAGAATTTTTTGAGAACCGAAACTATTTATTTTATTTTTTAATTAATATAGAGTAGTCACTATTATGTGTGCGTGCATATCATAACAAGTTACACCACACCATTATTTATCACAAATTAATAAGAATATGAAGTACTTATCATATTAATCATTGTACATATAGTTAATGTAACAATATTTGATAGATCAATTCCCTTAAATATAATAAAATTGTACACATTTAAAAATGCATCTATAATAACTATTATATAAAAAAAATCATTTGGCTACTCTTTAATCTCACTATTTACCGACAAAAAAGTGATTTAAAATTACGGTTTTTTTTTACCTTTAAAATACTTATTCTAAATCACTATTTTTAAAATATGTTATTTTAATTAATAAGTTAAAAACTAGATTTGACAATCAAATTTATTTAAAAAGTGATCTAGTTTTATTTAAAATAAAATAATCAGCGAACTGTCCACGTTGACGACCCAATGAACACGTGGCTAACTAACTTTTAATTTGCAACCGTTGTCTGAGCCCATTCCTAAAGTGACACGCCCAGTACCTCTCAATGGCCCATCTCGTAATTTCGGCCGAAAAGATGCCCTATATAAAAAGAAATATGCGACTAAATTTAGATTTTAGTCCCCAACCTTTGTCTTCAATTCACTTTTGCAACCCCTTGTATTTTGTATAATTAGGTTCCTCCATGCTACTTCTAAATATATTTATAACGAAATCAACCGCATTTCTTAAAAACAATTAAAATTTTATTGTTTAGATTGCTAGAGGTTGTTGATAGATGACTAGTATAGCAGCTTTTGGCATTAATGTGATTGTTTTAATTCTAAATTTTTTTCATCTTAGAATAATTTGATTACGTCTTAAATTAATAGTGTTATTTTAATTTAAAACTGTTCATTCTTATTTATTTTATTGCATTAAATATGTATAAAATATAAACGAAAATTTTAAAATTGGCTCGAAGGGAGGGTTCTTTAGTGCTTCAATTTTAAGGCTATTGTTGCAAATTCATACCCTCTTAATTTTTTTAGTAAGGTGTATTTGTTTTTAATTTATTTACAAAGTGTGCCTAGTAAAGTGATTAAGAGCTTAATGCTATACAATTCTATTTCGAATTTGCCTGTTCTTATGTGTCAATACATTTTAACAGTCTTTATGATACTGTATTGCATGCATTCAGGGTTGGTCCTGAGTTTTTGGGGACTTTAAGCGAATTGTTGTTTCAAGACCCTTTTTTATTTTTATATATTCATTTAATTTAAGTGCTACAATAAATTTGCAACAAAAAAAGCCTAATAACAAAATGATATTGAAAGAAGTTACAAAAAGAGTAATTAAATTTCTCACCGCATAGAATATAGTTAATTAAAGTACAAAAATAGAGACCTAAAGATAGAGAAATATTAGAGAAAATGAGAAAGAAAAAATATTATGCGTTGAGTATGAAAAAGAATCATTAAAGAATAAGAAGACTTCTTTAAAAAAAAGGAAAAACATGACATTGTGAAAAAAAAACCCTAATAAACTATTGGTTAGGTGATCTAAAGTGGCTGTTATACTTGTGTTTAATTTGGCAGCGTATATAAAAAGGACTACATTCCCAGGTGTCACGGGGTGCCTTCCAACACAACCCGTGACCGACTTCTACACTTCATCAGCACCGTGCATGCGCCCGAGCGCAGCACGGCCCGACAGGCAATGATCGATTGCCCCGCTTCATCAGCACCGTGCACGCGCCCGAGCGCAGCACGGCACCTAGTTTTATTATTCTGTTTAGGTTTCCCTTATGTAAATATTGTTGTTTCCATGTAATTAGATCTAGGAATTTCCTTTGTAATTGTATTCCATTTCATTTGTAATTGTTTTCTTGTAACTTGTAAGACCCAACGTGCACTGCTACCACTCTGGTATTTTCATTAAGTGGTTATATGTGGGGATAAGACTATCTGCCTCACACCCGAGTTGCCTACCAGTGCACGTTGTTTAGCACTTGCTTTCAAGCTCTTACTTTCTTTCGAACTGTAATAGCTTTCCATGTAATCTAATTTTCTTGCAATGAAGTAATCTCAATTTGTGCTCACGCTCTCTTTCAAATTACTGTTGTTGCATGTTGCTCGTCGATTGTTAACAAAATTCGATCACACGCAACCGTGCTATCGGTTAGCCCGGTCGTTCACGCGGCCTCCTTTGTGCCATCAAAGGACGCCCCGTGACAGTTGGTATCAGAGGGATTGTGTTCGATTGCTGCCTTGTGAATCACAGTTAGGTATCCTGTTACGTTACAATGGGAACCAATGGACAGAGAATCGAACAACTCGAAAAAAATGTTGGCTCTCTATTGGAGAAAATGGGCGGATCGCCCTCTCTCGTCGATCGGGTGCAAAGTTTGGAGTTACGCATCCAAAGTATCCCAGCAGGGGATGCATCGGGCAGCTCGCCCGCACTTATCGATCGTGTGCAAGATTTGGAGGAAGGCCTCCAAAATCTTCAGGGAAACCCACCAGGGGATCACTATGGGGAGATGATGGATGAGATGAGAACTGAAATCGATCAACTCACCCAGAAATTGACTATATTGTCAATGGCGGTCGCTAACTCACCAGTTGGAGGTGGGGAGCGTACAAAGATGAAAGTGCCCGAACCCAAAGCATTCGCTGGTGTTCGTGATGCTAGGGAATTAGAAAATTTTGTTTTCGACATGGAACAATATTTTCGGGCAACAAAGGTGGACGAGGAGGAAACAAAGATATCCTCCGCGTCCATGTACTTGTCTGGGGATGCCAAATTATGGTGGCGGAACAAGTACAATGAGGTTCAAGCTGGGGAGTGCGAGATTAGCACTTGGGAGGATCTGAAAAAGGAGCTACGTGATCGATTCCTTCCCGAAAACACCTCCCACAACGCACGACAAGAACTCCTTCAAACGAAGCACTCAGGGAGCATCAAGGAGTACGTCAATGCGTTCACCACCATCATGTTAGATATCCACGATATGAATGATGCTGATAGATTGTTCTTCTTCATGATCGGGTTACAACCGTGGGCCAAAACGGAGTTAAATCGTAGGCAAGTGAAGACGTTAACTCAAGCCATATCAGCTGCTGAAAGCCTGCAAGATTACACCACCGGTCCCAAATCAAATGTTCCAAGAAGTGGGCAGACGAAGAATGCGGGGGAGAGAAAACCGAATTCTCCTGCCAGACCTGATTGGAGAGGCAACACGCCCACCAGGCCGTTTACCCAGCAAAATAATTACAAAAATGGGAACAAGTTCACAGGGAACTCCCAAACCGGCAATAATGGGAAAAAGCCCTTGAGCCCCGGAACATGCTACTTGTGTCACGGTGCTCACTTCATGGCCAACTGCCCCGACAAGCAACTTCTGAGTGCTCTCGTTGCTAGAGGTGGTGGCATGCTTCCGAAAGCCCCAGCCGCCTCGGGGCAATCTTATCGGACTCAGCAAAATGACCACGCCGAGTTTGAAGAAGAAACTGAGGAATATGAAGGAGCATCATTGGGTGCCTATCAGGGGCAGTTCATTCACTCTTACAACGCAGTAACGGTTGAAGAAGATCCCCGACAAAAAGGGAAAGCAGGTGTGGAGAAGAGTCCTCAAAGAAATGGTCTGATGTATGTTGATATCAAGATCAACGGAAAGCCGATTCAGGCCATGGTGGACACAGGCGCAACGCATAACTACCTGGCAAGCACCGAAGTTGAACGGTTAGGCCTTATCTTAGAAAAAGGAGTAGGTCGTGTGAAGGCCATCAACTCAGCCGCTCAACCTGTCGCCGGAATGGCGAAATCTGTGCTAGTAAAAGTGGGCCCTTACGAAGGGAGAACTAACTTCTCGGTTGTGGTGATGGACGACTTCAAGGTTATCCTGGGGTTAGAATTCTTAAGGGAAACTAAGGCTAGCGTCATGCCCAGCACGAATAGCCTCATGATGCTCGGCAAGAATCCATGCATTATCCCGGTGACGACCCCGTCAAGCAGTGGGAAGTTTTTATCGGCAATTCAACTGAAGAAGGGACTGAAGCACGACAATCCTACTTTTGTGGCTGCACTGAAGTGGGATGAAATTCAGGAGACTTCTGGACCGTTACCGAAATCCATTCGACGGGTGTTAACTGAGTTCGAAGATATAATGCCCGACAACCTTCCGAAGAAGCTACCTCCACGTAGAGAAGTGGACCACCAGATTGAACTAGTGCCGGGTGCTAAGCCTCCAGTTCGCGCAGCTTATCGGATGTCCCAGCCCGAGCTGGCAGAACTTCGAAAACAGCTAAAGGAATTATTGGATGCAGGTTTAGTGCAGCCAGCCAAATCGCCGTACGGGGCCCCAGTTCTCTTTCAAAAGAAACAAGATGGCTCCTTGAGAATGTGTGTCGACTACCGAGCTCTTAACAAGGTAACCATCCGGAATAACTACCCGATCCCTCTTGTAGCCGATTGCTTTGACCAACTCAGCCGGGCAAAAGTTTTCACTAAGCTCGATCTCAGATCCGGGTATTGGCAAGTTCGCATTGCGGCAGGAGATGAGGGAAAAACCACATGCGTCACCAGATACGGGGCTTATGAATTCCTTGTTATGCCATTTGGGCTAACCAATGCTCCAGCCACTTTCAGCACCTTAATGAATCAGGTTCTTAGGGACTACTTGGATTATTTTGTCGTTGTTTATCTCGATGATATCGTTGTGTACAGCGAAAACATGGAAGAACATGAAGAGCACCTGAAGAAGGTATTTGAGAGACTTCGAAAACATGAGTTGTATATCAAGTTGTCGAAGTGCTCTTTTGCGCAAAAGCGTATCAAGTTTCTTGGCCACATCATTGAACATGGGAGAGTGCAAATGGATCCGACTAAGGTCAAGGTTATTCAGGAATGGCAAGCGCCCACCAATGTGTCGGAACTCCGTTCTTTTCTGGGACTGGCGAATTACTACAGAAAGTTCGTGAAAGACTACTCCAGTATCGCATTGCCCCTGACGGAACTGCTAAAGAAGGCAAAAGTTTGGAAATGGTCGACAGGGTGCCAAGCTGCCTTCGATGCTTTGAAGAAGGCTATGTCTGAAGACCCGGTTCTTGCTCTACCGGATGTGACCAAGCCGTTTGAAGTGCACACTGATGCATCGGATTTTGCCCTCGGAGGAGTCTTAATGCAGGAGAGCCACCCGGTAGCATACGAAAGTCGTAAGCTCAATGAAACCGAGAGGAAGTACTCTGCTCACGAAAAGGAGTTACTCGCAGTGGTCCATTGTCTGAGGTTATGGCGACACTACCTTCTCGGTTCTCGATTTCTTGTGAAAACAGATAATACTGCGGTCAGCCATTTCCTTAGTCAACCAAAATTGAGTTCTAAACAAGCAAGGTGGCAGGAGTTACTAGCTGAATTCAATTTTTGGATGGAGTATAAGGCGGGGTCGACCAATCAAGTAGCAGATGCTTTGAGTCGCAGGGTGGAGTTCAACGAACAGGCTAACGCGTTCCTTAATGCCATTCTTTGAATCGACAGTCAAGTGTCTACCGAAATTCGAAGCAAAATCAAGAACGCGCTACCGCAAGATCCTGTTTCTGCCCAACTATTAGAGATGATCAAGAAGGGGAAGACACGGCAGTTTTGGTTGGACAACGGGTTCATCTCGACAAAGGGAAATCGAGTTTTTGTTCCTCGAGTAGGGGAGTTGAGGCGCACCCTGATTCGAGAATGCCATGATACCTTATGGGCGGGACACCCTGGTCAAGAAAGGACGTTGGCCCTCCTTAAGCAAGGGTACTACTGGCCCCAAATGGAAGATGATGTGGAGAGCTATGTTAGAACTTGCCTGATTTGCCAACAAGACAAAATTGAGCGGAGACAGCCTGCAGGGTTACTGGAACCTCTACCTATCCCGGAACGACCTTGGGAGAGCATTTCGCTCGATTTCATATCAGGTTTACCCAAAGTGGGGGACTTGACAACTATCCTTGTAGTCGTTGATCGTTTTTCGAAGTACGCCACTTTTATCGCAGTTCCAAAGAACACATCGGGCGAGGAGACTGCACAACTATTCTTCAAGTATGTGGTTAAGTATTGGGGGATTCCTCGGAGCATAGTTAGTGACAGGGACTCACGATTCACGGGAAATTTTTGGAAGGAACTTTTCAAGGTTCTCGGCTCCAAGCTGTGTATGAGTTCCAGTTACCACCCTCAATCCGATGGACAAACTGAAAGATACAACGCGATGCTTGAGGAATATCTGCGCCATTTCGCTAGTGCAACACAACGAAATTGGGTCAAGTTATTGGATGTGGCTCAATTGTGCTTCAACGCCCAGAAAAACTCTGGGACGGGCAAGAGCGCCTTCGAAATCGTTACCGGCCAACAACCCATCCTTCCTCACACCGCCAACTCGATGCCAATTTCCAAATCTCCTAGAGCCCGTAACTTCTCAGAAGAATGAAAGCAAAATATTGAGTTGGCTCGTTCGCACCTAGAGAAGGCCACCCATCGAATGAAGAAGTATGCAGATCAGAAAAGGCGACCGTTAGAGTTCCAAGTAGGAGATCTCGTAATGGTGAAGCTTCTTCCACAAGATAGGAAGTTCTTGAGGGGTCGAGACCCACGCCTTCTGCAAAAATATGAGGGGCCGCTTAGGATTGTGAAGAAAATTGGGAAAGTGGCTTATCGGATTGAACCCCCTAGCTGGCTGAAGGTTCACCCAGTATTTCATGTCAGCATGCTAAAACCGTACTTTGCTGACACAACCGATCCATCCCGAGGAGAGTCTAGTCGTCCAGGGCTAAAGCAGAGAGCAGAAGGGAAGCAGTCAGTGGAAGCCATCCTGGCCGATCGAGTTGTGACAGCTTCTCGCAAACAACACCAAGAGTTCCTTGTCAAATGGGCAGGAAGAAACCCAGAAGAGAACACTTGGGAAAGAGCATCAGACCTATCCGCTTTCCAGGACCAGATCACATCATACCTCAACCAGTTGCCGAGGACGTCAACAGCTCTAGTGGGGGAGGATGTCACGGGGTGCCTTCCAACACAACCCGTGACCGACTTCTACACTTCATCAGCACCGTGCATGCGCCCGAGCGCAGCACGGCCCGACAGGCAATGATCGATTGCCCCGCTTCATCAGCACCGTGCACGCGCCCGAGCGCAGCACGGCACCTAGTTTTATTATTCTGTTTAGGTTTCCCTTATGTAAATATTGTTGTTTCCATGTAATTAGATCTAGGAATTTCCTTTGTAATTGTATTCCATTTCCTTTGTAATTGTTTTCTTGTAACTTGTAAGACCCAACGTGCACTGCTACCACTCTGGTATTTTCATTAAGTGGTTATATGTGGGGATAAGACTATCTGCCTCACACCCGAGTTGCCTACCAGTGCACGTTGTTTAGCACTTGCTTTCAAGCTCTTACTTTCTTTCGAACTGTAATAGCTTTCCATGTAATCTAATTTTCTTGCAATGAAGTAATCTCAATTTGTGCTCACGCTCTCTTTCAAATTACTGTTGTTGCATGTTGCTCGTCGATTGTTAACAAAATTCGATCACACGCAACCGTGCTATCGGTTAGCCCGGTCGTTCACGCGGCCTCCTTTGTGCCATCAAAGGACGCCCCGTGACACCAGGGTTTGAACTTGTGAGTAGCTATAGAATATATTTAAATACTGTAACATACGTATAAAGGGTCCAAATAAATCAGAGGCCCTAGGCGACGGCATGAATCGCCTATGCCTAGGGCTGACTTTGCATGTATTACATATGGGGTTTTTTGTTTCCGGTCAATGCAAATATAAATTTAAACAATACAGTTTACTACTGTAAAATTTAAAAAATGCAGTATGTGATAGATATATGTCACAGTAATTGTCATATTATCTTCCTCATATGAAGTGTATCAATCTGGAAAGAATTCTAATTAACATTATATGTCACGGCATTTGTCATGATATTTATATCAAATAACACCAATTGTATTTTTTTTAGGGAGCACTGCGTTAAAAAGTATAACGTGGTAGATTGCATTCAAATATCCCGAATTCAAGAACCGGATTCTAATCTTCCCAGAAAAAATACCTCTTTAGCAATAATTTTATGTATCTGTCACAATATTCACCTCAAGGTGTATTAACAATATAATTTTATAAGATTCACAAGTTTTAAAAGCAAGGTGTTAAACCACTGTTAGTCTAGCCCAACTCAATTCTATTTTTTCAACCAATAAAAGGCTAAAAGAGTTTATGGTCCCTAAAAAAAGAGCTAATGGACCGACATCAAGACAAACGCCAATAGATTTTTTTACTTTTTAAATAAAATAAATGTTGACCAAAGAGTACGCTAAATATAAAATAATATAGTAAGAGAGGACTAAAAGCTAAAAAAATCGTGTACTCTCACTATTATCATCGCAAGGCTACCTCATTCACAAAATCCCCAGGGGCAGAACAAGTGTGGCTTACCTTTCTCCTATATATATATATAGACCACCAAAAACCAAACCAACCCACAACCAAAAACTTAGCCATCCACCACCACTCCTTCCCCTTTCTCTCTCTAGAACTCTATAAAGTAGAGAGAGAAGACTCTTGTGTTGTTTTTAAGTTTCATAGGTCGCTATGGCAGGGAGTGGAGTTTTTGCAGAGATCAAAGATGGAGAAGTGTACAAGTACTATGCTGAAGGAGAGTGGAAGACATCAGCCTCTAAAAAATCTGTTGCAATTGTCAACCCCACCACTAGAAAGACTCACTACAAGGTTCAAGGTACAACCAATTTAAGCATATGTGCATGTTTTATTGTTTGGTTAATTTGGGTAAATATTGTGTTTGTGTTGTTCATATGTCGTGTGTTTGTGACAATGAGTGTGTGTCAGTTAGTTTGAAGTTGAGAGTGAAAATTTTAGGTGGTTTTTGAGCTGAATTTTGTTCTTAATGTTGAGAATTGAGTGGGCTTTGCCTTTCTGTTACTTTCATCAGTTCCATGTTGGAATTGTGAAATTTCTTGGGTTTTTTTTTGGTTGATAATTGAATTTTTAGCTCAAATTTACCAAGAATTGTACTCCCTATTTTCGTGTTTGAGTTTCTTTAGTACACATCTAGGTGGGTAGGTGGTAAAAAATTTCACCCCAAGTCTCAAATTCGAGTCTCTAACAGCAAATGCAACATGTTTTACCATAATGATTTCTAACTATTCAATTGAGTAATGATATATGTACAAACCCAAATGATATGTCAGGAAGTTCATTGGTTAGTGTTTTAAGTAGACTCCACACAATAACCAATGCACTTTCTGACACATGATTTGGTCTAGTCATTTGATCATTATTATTACTTTGTCCAATTAGTTTGATTTTTAACTGACTTTTTATATGGTGCGTAAATCAGCTTGTACACAAGAGGAGGTGAACAAGGTGATGGAAACGGCAAAAATTGCTCAAAAGCAGTGGGCTAAGACCCCACTTTGGAAGCGAGCCGAGCTCCTTCACAAGGCAGCAGCGATTCTCAAAGAACACAAAGCCCCCATTGCAGAGTGTTTGGTTAAAGAAATTGCAAAACCGGCCAAGGACGCGGTCACTGAGGTACCTAACACAATTTTATTGTGAGCCAAATTTAATTTTTAGGTCCTGTTTGGTTCGAGGAGAAAATTATTTCATTTGGGTGGAAAGTAAAATGGTGAAAAACATTTTCACCTACTTGGAACTGGACCTTGTCAACTATTTTGAGCAAAAAATTTAACTGAGAAAAGTGAAAATGCTTAATTGAAAAATATTTCACCCTGAACCAAATACGCCCCAAAGATCAGTTTGATGCGTTATATTTGTGAATGATTTGAAAATTGTGGCTTAAATGAAGGTTGTAAGATCCGGGGATTTGATTTCATATACCGCGGAAGAAGGGGTTCGGATTTTGGGAGAGGGGAAATTTTTGGTGTCTGATAGTTTTCCCGGGAATGAGAGGACTAAGTATTGTCTAACTTCTAAGGTACATTTCTACTTTCCTCCTTTTCTATTAAGATAAAACAATATTATAGTTGTGTTAGATTAATTGGGTTGGCCATCTATTTGCCACATTTATCTAGTTTTGCTATATTTTTTAGCAGATGGGCATAAATTTGTTTGTACTTGTTAGGAAAAGTGTGTTTTAATAGTTTAACTTACCCTATGAAATTGAATTTTCAACTAGTTCTCAATTTTCGAATATCCCAAATATGGAAGTGGCACTATTCCCTCGCCTCAAGTTAAGAGTTTCAATTTGTTGTGTTTACTGGTGCTCCACATTCAATAAACATGCTAGTACATTACAAATGTCATGTGGGTCCCGTACTATGAGTTCCGTGACATGTGTACATATGTATTGCGTGTCCATTGAAACTATTTCTTACTTCACCGGCTTGAGTTGAGATTTTATAGAGACGAGATGACATAGCAAGCCGTTACAAGATATATATTGTTAGTTTGTTACCAATGACCACATAATTGTGCATTCTATAAAGGAGAATGTTGTAGTTCATAATATGGTTAGTTGTTGGTTACTTGGTTACACTTTCTTAAATTTGCATATGGCCGAAAATATCTAATGTGGACTCAAACTGTCTAACTATTGTTACTTTGTTGTTTTCTTGGTTTCCTCAGAAATTTTCTCAATTACTACTACCCTTTGGTATTTTCATCACCATGAAATTTCATTTAGGCTGTGTTTGATTTCGTATAAATGCTGCCGGAGGAATTCATTTGCAAGAAAATTGCAGAATATTATGTATGCTTGGCTTTGTAAATGAAAACAATGTGATTTACTTTTAAATATTTCCCGCACCGAAAAATAGTGTAGTTTATCTACATCATTTTCAATACCAACTAAACGAGGGCAAAGTATTTCATTTACCTAAGGAAATTTGGTGGATATGATCTACCTGTCACAAATGGGAGGACTGTCGTTTTTAGAGACGGCCTATACATATATACGCACCTATATGGCTATATATAAAGTCCGTCTTTGGTATGGACCGTTTGTATGTGGACAGGGCTTTCAGCCCAGTACATTTGGAGATATATTTAGCGACGGTTTACAATCACTAGACCAGTCTGCATAGGAGACCAGCCTCATATATATACGCACGCATGTATAGGCTTTTTTTATTCCAATTTGTATTTTGGAATGCATGCAGATTCCACTTGGGGTTGTTTTAGCAATTCCACCCTTCAACTATCCTGTCAACCTTGCTGTTTCCAAGATTGGCCCTGCACTAATTGCTGGAAACTCCCTTGTCCTCAAGCCTCCAACTCAGGTATATTCTCCTCTAATAAATTATATGTCTCTTCTCACTCTTCAATGTTATGTGGTTGTAATAAGACAAAAGTGGCTTAATTATGTTCATATATACATACACACTAGAACTAAAACTAGAACTTGGAGTACACTCGATGCATGTGCAATATTGTTGACGACATCTTGTCACAATAGTTACATTGTTAATACATTTTAAATAATATGCTGGAGGTTGATTGAGTGGGTCAAAGCTCATCTGCTCATAAATGACATCTAGTATTTATTATTTTGAATCAACAAAGGGTAATTTGATCATTTCAACTGTGGCATTTAATATGATAGATATGTGTGCCTTTTTTTAGTTTTACAACTGAAATATAGGGAAATAATGGAGCATTAGTATATCTACTACTTGAAGTTAGTAATTTTGACTCGGGTCGAAGTAAGTAGTTCTTTTTGATCTAGTGTCCCATTTTCATCACTAAAGACTCCTAATAACTTTTGATTAACATTTTCACTTTCGTTGCTGATTCTCGGCTGATGTTTCTAGATTTCTTGTGATGAATCATTTCAGTGGCGACAGTATAATTAAAATACACAAAATCCGTAACAATTTTTATTTTTTTTTCCTAAAAAAAACTTGCATATACAGGGTGCTGTGGCTGCCCTGCATATGGTGCATTGTTTTCATTTAGCAGGTTTCCCAAAAGGCCTT
Source organism: Lonicera japonica (assembly GCA_021464415.1). Classification (NCBI taxonomy): domain Eukaryota; kingdom Viridiplantae; phylum Streptophyta; class Magnoliopsida; order Dipsacales; family Caprifoliaceae; genus Lonicera; species Lonicera japonica. Next base: position 61,100 of record JAKCWG010000522.1, on the reverse strand, counting down.
ATCAGCTGTATCACGGGGAAAGGCTCCGAGATTGGCGATTTCCTCACAATGCATCCTGGTGTCAACTGCATAAGGTAAAAGCACACTCATCTTTCTTTATGAAAACCAGAGCAGCAATTGAACTGACCCGAGTTTTAGGTTGGTTTGGGTTGGGTCTGTTCATTTGGATTTTGGAATATAACATAGCTTGAGCTCATGTAACGACTACGCTATGGGTGAACTGATGTGCTATATATGTCTAGTCATTAGTCCCTCCTAATAAGAGACCTTTTTAGGAGAAAAGAAAAAGTGTAAGGGCTTGAGACCAAAGTGAACAATATCTTAATGGGCTGGACCGAGACTTGACAACTCATTCATCACCTACTTGTCAAACTCTTGTCAGCATAACAAATATTTTTTTTTCAAAAAAAAGTCATTAAATCTCATAAACTTTGCCAAAATGTAAATCAATGGCACAAAAATGTAGCAAAACTATTTTAAGAAAATGGCCCCTCGTGGCATGAGAATCTAACAATAACTCGTTAGATTTTGACATAGGTACACTCGTACGCTAATGGCATAAAAGTTTGGAACCATTCGAGTTTTAACCAAAACATTCACGAGCCTAAGCGAGTCGAGTTCACCCTTGCTTGATATTTACTGCTTATTTCTAACTCAGATATATATGCATTTGTTCGGTCAGCTTCACAGGCGGGGACACTGGGATTGCAATTTCAAAGAAGGCAGGCATGATTCCTCTGCAGATGGAGTTGGGAGGCAAAGACGCTTGTATCGTGCTTGAAGATGCTGACTTGGATTTGGTAGCCGCAAACATCATAAAGGGAGGCTTCTCTTACAGGTGAATGAAAATATATTTGCTGCTGCTTTTCCTAGCTACTAGGGAAAAGATGAGGGAAAAATTGTTCCTTTGAACTTCAATATGTTGGTTCAGTCCAAGAAAATAGGAATGTACAAGAAAATGAAAGAAAGAAAACTCATTTATGTGCGGATAAAGCGTCTTCGCCACTACGCAAGCCTTTGAATCTCAGTCATTTCATATTATTATTTTAGGCTTGTAATCCAAATATTGGCATTTTTTAGGTTTTTTGGGGAAAGCCCCTTCCAAGACATAAAAATTGCATTTGAATTCGCATAGTTTCTTGAAAACTAGCTGTAAATATGCTAGTAGCAAATTAGCAATCCAGGTTTAAACCCTGTCTGGGGCAGTTTAAACTACCTTTTAAGTGATAGTTAACAGGGGAAGTTCATCCCATTTCTGCAGCCCACTGTTATGGTTTCCTAATAAAATTTCGGTCCAAAAATTTGCTAGATGCACCCTTTTTCTAGTAAAATGATTAGGCTCTTTAACTATTTTTGGGTGCCGACATTTATGACAGTGGACAAAGATGCACTGCCGTGAAGGTTGTCTTGGTGATAGAATCCGTAGCCGACACGCTCGTTGAGAAAGTGAAGGCCAAAGTGGCCAAGTTGACAGTGGGCCCACCGGAGGATGACTGTGACATCACACCGGTGGTCTCAGAGTCGTCGGCAAACTTCATAGAAGGACTAGTGATGGATGCTAAGACAAAAGGAGCTACATTTTGCCAAGAGTACAAGAGGGAGGGTAACCTTATTTGGCCCCTATTGTTAGATAATGTTCAGCCTGATATGAGGATAGCTTGGGAGGAACCGTTTGGTCCGGTTTTACCGGTCATTAGGATTAGCTCAGCTGAAGAAGGAATCAACCATTGCAATGCTAGCAATTTCGGGCTTCAGGTACTAAAATTTCCTCTTCTAATTGCTAAATGTTTTGTTTTTAATAGTCATTGTTGAGTTTCTTGGGATTGTTTGACATGAAAACTTTCCCATGGAAAAGAAAACTTTGGAGAAAGGGGAGATTGGATAAATGCAAAAACTAGGAAGTGTAAGGTAAAGCAAGTTTACCATGGAAATTGATTCTAAAGATGGAACTCATGGAATCATGCCAAATTGTAGCATTTTAGCATTGTTTCAGATTTGATCGTGAGACCTCACGGTTGTTACTGTGTGCTTTTGAACACAGTGGGAAATGTCCCCTTTCTTCATGTAAGCCCAATGGATATTATAAAGAAAAATTAACGCAACAATGATACATGTGACTAATAACAGGGTTGTGTCTTCACACGGGACATCAACAAAGCAATGCTGATCAGTGATGCCATGGAGACAGGGACGGTCCAGATTAACTCGGCTCCAGCTCGCGGTCCAGATCATTTCCCGTTCCAGGTGAACTAACACGCATCATTCTTACTTACTATTCTTATTACTAGCCAGTATTATTAGTGTGACTTTCCGTAGAGTTTAGAATTTATTACACTAAAAACTATATATTTCTGGAAACTATTATATACTCCCCTAGTCTCACTTGCCCAAGCATCACAAAAAATTGTACGAGATGCTTTTGTAATTGTACTTTGCTCTGACAAGGGACATATTTACTTTGGAGCCACCTTATTATTATCATTATTAATTTTGTTGTCATCCCATTTTCTTTTTGCTAACAAGGATGATTTAATTCATTAATAGGGTTTGAAGGACAGTGGAATCGGATCACAAGGCATAACAAACAGTATTAATATGATGATTAAGGTCAAGACCACAGTGATTAACTTGCCGACTCCTTCCTACACCATGGGGTAATTATGCTAATTTGTTATTTATTAGCCAAATAAATTATCTGTAGCACTTGTGTTGTAGATGATAATAGAATGAACAAACTCTAAGCATTTTAGCCTTTTGTAATGCTTTTATTTTTTCTGGCTCTTCTTAGCTATGAATGAGGTGATGACGAAATGAAAATAATGGAGTGTTGTATCTTATCTTCTTTCTCCTTTGTTGAGAAATTTAAGTCTTAAATTAAGAGTCGTTTATTTTTATTTTGGGTTGACGTTTGACTTATTTCTTCTTGGGACAAAATAAATGTACCATATCGTATCAGAGTTAATTATTATTATTCTTTGCCATCAAGTAGGTTGAAGTAGAAGTTTATAATATGTAGTACAAAATAAAAGTGAGACCGTGAATTTAGAACGGATGGAGTAATTATATGCCAATTCTCTTGATTTTAGGTCTCATGTTGGCTTGTCAATGCTGTAACCAGCTCAAAATGGACTTGGGCTTAAAGTCTGCTGCTGGGCTTGGCCTGGCCCGGCCCGGCCCAAACAAATTTAGAAAAAAGAATGGTACTCTTTTTTTAAAGTGGAATTACCTTACAATTATGTGTAAATTGAGTAAAGGGTGCTTACAACAAACCCTATTGTAGTGCAAACTTAAATTATTCTGTCATATGCAAGAGATTATTCAGTCTCATATATCTGTACATAAAGACAACAAAGACAACGGGACCTTATTTTTATTTTTGTTTTTTTTATACACGGATATATCCAGTATATATGCGATTTTGGGGAGAAAGGAGAAGGGAACGTAGATTTTCAAAAGTCGAACCATGGTAGGTCGGCGGGGCTCAAGTCAACAAAGATTTCAATCAAAGTATTTTTTTTATTTGAAATGTCATTTCTATTTTCTATTGAAAAAAATAATAATCGATTGCATACAATAGGATTCGGATCGTTTCCTCTTGAGAGGATTGAATTTAATTATAGAGGGGTTCAACATTGATATAGAAAGAATGTTATAGTTGTAATACTCCTCATGAGCTGAAGGGCATTTTGAGGATTGATAGGTGTGGTTTAGCTAATTTGAGAAGAATGAAGGGGTTGTAATTATTTTCCGTTTTAATAAAATTTAGGGCTGTGGGCTTTTTAGGTAAAAAATAATAATATAAAGAATGTTATTTAAATGATCTATTATTAATGCATTAGTCAGTGGGCAAAGTGATAATAGAATCTAGGGGCTTTAATTATAAAGGACAAATGCCAAACTCTCTTTCTAAGAGCATCCACAATGGGTAGGGTAAAATGATAAATTTACCCTATCCAAGCCACAGCGGAAGAAAATGTAGGGTAAAATTTTAGCAAGTAGGGTACCGAACGAGTAAATTAACCTTACGGCTAAATCTTACTCATACGAATGTGGCTCATTCGTATGACCTTTTTTTTTTTTGGTGAAAAACTTCATACAATAGTGACTCATTTGTATGAACTTTTTTTTTTTTTTTGATAAACCTCATACAATAGTGGCTTATTCGTATGAGCTCTTTTTTTTGCCTTTTTTTTTTTGAAATACCTCATACAATAGTGGCTCATTCGTATGACCTCTTTTTCTTTTTTAACCCATACGAATGAGCTTCATTCATATGCATTATTTTAATTTTTTTTTTACCCTATCCGTTGTATTCTGCTCTAAAATGTAATTAAATGTATGTTAAATTTAGCCTAAATTTAACACACTACACTGTGGATGCTCTAATAAAGGACACTCTTTTTAAGATATTAGTTTAAAGGACAAAAGACAAATTATTTAATTATTTTAATTAATTACGTTGAATTCCAAAACTACCCTTTTTATAGATAAATACCCAGAACTAAATATAAAATTAATTACACAATTAAGTCAATGATAATAAATTCAAACAAATTCAAAAACAGATAATAAAAAAATTCAAAACAAAGATGATAAACACAAGAGTAATTCAAAAAAGTTAAATGAAAAATAAATTCAAAAAATTTCAAACTTATAACTTCAAATTTCAAAAAAGTGAAGTTTTTGATCTGAAGCGATAAAGTTAACTAAATAAATAAACAAATTAAAAACTTACCAACCTGGATGCTTACGTTCGGACCAATGATAAAACAATAATTAGTACTTCAATTTATATGAGTCCTTAGAAAATGTCTACACAATAAAATGTTATAGTTGTTAGTTAATATACTAGCAAAATTAACAAGGATAGAAAAATGGATACAAATTAATATGCCTACAAAATAATATGTTAGAAAAATGCCTACAAAATAAAATTGTGTACTTGTTAGTTAATATACCTGCAAAATTAATAAGGATAGAAAAATGGATACAAATTAATATGCCTACAAAATAATATGTTAGAAAAATGCCTACAAAATAAAATTTTGTACTTGATTGTTAGTTAATATCCCTGCATAATTAACAAAGATAGAAAAATTCCTACAAATTAATATGTTTACATAATAATATGTTAGAAAATGTTTACGATAAAAAAATATGTATTTTTCATGGCAGACATATTAAGTTGCGTTCTTATAATTAAATTTTTGACAGACATGCTAAACTATATATATTTTTTATTTTTTGGCAGATATATTAAAGGAAAAAAAAGGAAACATTAATTAGAATGACTCTCAACTTTTGTTATTCTAAGGAATAGTAATTTCATATGTTTTACCATTTTTTCCATCTAGGACAAGGATCTTAATTATAAAGGGAGAGCGCAAAGAAGAATACCCATGAACCATAGGAAAGGGTCCACCACTCCTAGCACAAAATCCAAAATACAACAATTTGATCCTCACATCCTTCTCACCTGTAGCTCTACAACACCACAATCATCAATTCATCATCAACAACAAAATCAAAAACAATTTAATTAACATTTGAACAACAAATTACAAAAATAACAGATTTGATGCTCAGATCATCATGATCATACATAAAGTAGAGAACCTATACTCCTCATTCGGCGAAGCCAACCCTCATCAAGCACAATACCCACATTCATCTCATTAAAAACCTCGGACTCCGCAAACTTCTTGTAGCAGGTACCTTTCTCAATGGGTGTTATTTTATGATCTAGACCCAACAAAAATTGTGGCAGCACCAATTGAGGAAAACCTTCTTGAAAATCCAGCCCTAAATTTGGTAAACAGAAAAATCTCTTGGCGCGGAGCCACTTTGATAAAAGAATTTCTTTGCTTATAGAAAACCACCAAGGCTTTTTAGAGTACTGAAAAAATGGTTTAAAAAAGTGAAGTGTCTAAAGTTTCGGATGGTTTTGATGATAGCGAGTCAATATACAAATGTATGTATGTGTGCACTCCAAAATGTTGAAACATTATCAAAGAGAATTGGTATAGATGGAAAGAAATCAGAACAAGCCGAAGATTAGCTGTTAATGGGATTTTTATTGATTAAAAATGTTTATCCCTATCTCTCCAAAGTTGATAGAAATCAAATCCAAAACTAATTTGAATTCAAATTAATTACATAGAGACACGCAATCGAGATAAAATATAAAAATACATAGGGACAAAAAAGTAAAATAACCAATTTAACAAAATAATTAATAAGTAATTAAAATAACGCCAATTTGTCCTTTATTAAAAAAATGTCCTTTAAACTAAGTCTAAAAATAGAATGTCATTCGTTAAAACTACTAATATACTAATGTCCATAATTATTATTTTCTATAGAATCTACCTATCAACAAATGCATTTGCAACATCAACTTAGTTGTTACCTTGAGTCTCAACATTGAGTTCTTTTAGAATTATTCTTATTTTAATCAATGGATCACTTATCCATTTTCTTAGTTTATTTTGGGTGGTATTATTGCCAAAGCAGTTATGCTTATTGTCAGAGTAATGTACTACTTTAGAAGTATACATTATGCCCTAACAAAGAAAATATTGCTTTGGCAATATGACTACCATTTAATTTTAATTAAATATATGGTCATATTTACGTGTGCCCTTAGGTTACGTGTTATGCACATATATATGTAAAGTGTAAGTTCTCAACAGAATTAAATATGGCAAAGATTTTCAAACAAGAATTTATATGTTTTTCTAACACAAGACCTTAGGGCATATACGTGTTAACATTTTTCTTATCAATAAATGAGTCATACACGTATCGCTTGCGTAAATAGGTATGAACTTATTTATCTATATAATACGAGGCCATGGTTTTTAAATTTTAAAAATATAGAAGGAGGTAAAAAATTAAAATTATTTTTTTAAAATAATTAATAGTGCTTTTAACACGGCGTGATATTAATTGCAGGGTAAATGAGATATTGTTGTGATTGCTTCACCAACCTCTCATATCTTGAGATACATTCATGGTGATTGGTATAATTCAATAATTTTGAGACCAAAACTCAAAGCTTTATATTTTTATTGGTAGGTCGGGGTATCTGCAAACCAAGTTTGATCCCGAGGAGTTGAAATTCCATATAAAACTAATATGCTAATCTTCAAAATATACTTTTATGATTAAAACTATTAAAGTGGATCCATATTAAAAGATGCAATCATATCCTCATTATTTATTTTTTAAGAGATAGTATTGTCAAAGCAATTTATTCTTATTATTTTTAAATTAAAGAAAAAAAAATGTTCTGATAAAAAAACTATTGCTTTAGGAATAGTATATCCCAAACTTTTTATTTTTTATCTAAGTGTTGTGTCATGAATGAAGGGCAGATCAAAAAAATAATTAAAAGATTGGGCTAATATTAATACTTACTTAATTTGAATTAAAGTAGAATTGAAAATTAAATAAATAAAAAATTAAGCTGGACTATATATAATCCTAATCAATGGTGGACAGAATCCGCAGTTGCGTGTCATTCTATATATTTGTGTGGTGTAATGGGGTGAAATGGATCAATTGAGGATATGTACCATGTCTGTTATTTAATATTGGAACATCCACATGGCAAAAAAGTAAGGGGCTTCCAAGATAGTAAATAAATGTGCATCAAATAAAAAAGTTGGAATTTAATATTGGAATTTAAATGTATATGTATATAGAAACGCTCCATAAAAATGTTCTTCTTTTAAGTAAAAAACAGATAATTTTTTTAAAAAGGTAAATGATTAATTTTTTTGATAAAATTTGGTGGAGATGATCTCCATGATGAGTAGATCAACTCTACCAAATTTCATCAAAAAATCAACCAGCAAGTGGGTGATCTAAAAATTTAAAATTTCAACGGTCGAAATGCGCACATATAAATCAATTTTTAAATCACCCACTTACTGGTTGAATTTTTTGATGAAATTTGTTGGATTTGATCTACTCATCATGGGGATCATCCTACCAAATTTCATCAAAAAATTCAATCATTTACCCCCCTCAAAAGAAGATGTTCATTCTTTACTTAAAAGAATGACATCTTTTCTGTAACTTCTCTATATATAGTATTTCTTAATTTTGCTTTACCCATGTTGGCTAGCAAAATGTAAACGTTGTGCTTGCTTTGTTAGCGTTGTAAATGAAAAATTTATATATTTATACTCTTCCACATGTTAATGTAAATTAGTTATACATTAAAAAATAAACAGCACCAATTTCAAATAAAAGTAACCATTTTTAAAAAATTGGACAGTAGCCAATTAAACAAATATTAGTCAACACATTAAATCTAGATACACAATTAAACTTCAAACAAATTAGTATCCATTCTTCAAAAACCACAAATAACTTTAATTTTGGACACACAATTAAACTAAAAACACAAATATATATATTTTTAGGGTTAAGTTTTTGTTAGAAACATATATATTTAATATATATAATATATAAAAATTATATGTAATAATTTTATAGTATAGGTATATAGGGGTGGCAAATATATATCTATACTATAATAGTAAAATTGAGAAAGTATCTCCATTGATGACATCATTTATTATAATAGTAAAATAAAGAAAGTTGAATAATTATCTATACTATTAATAAAGCGCAAAGAAAGTTTTTGGTGTGCCAGTTGAATTACCAAGATACCCCTCTATGATAAGAAAAGGAATAAAATATCAATGTATGATTTGAACTTATGATCTCACACAAGAAGAACTTTACTTACCACTTGAACAAATACAATAATATCATAAAACTGTTACCACTTGGCCAAATCTTTTTTTGGTATTTGTGTTCAATTATTAAAGTGTCGTCCCCATTCTCTTTCCTTATTTCTTATTAAGAATAATTTAATAAATTACTTTTTCTTTAAATATGTAAATATCATATAGTTACAATGCGTTATATCGGATTAATTTGGATCGGAACAAATTATAATCCAAGTAGCGGTGGCAATTCATGTTTTTTGTCGTTTTTTGGCCCAAGACAACATGCGATGAAGTTCTATTACTTTTACAAAATACGAACACAACCTACAGAATACACAACATGAGCGATGGACATAATTGCAGGTTATGGGTTTACACGCCATAACACAAGTATAAATGTTAATTTTTTTAATTATACACAATAATACCCAACTAACATGATTAACACAACGTAAGGTCCTAATAAATAAGTAATAGCACCCATTGAAATGTTGGTTGTCTTTAATTTATACACAATAAAACCTAATTTACAGGACAAGACACAAATAGCACGGTATATCACTAAATTTGTTTCAAAATATGGACACAAAGACGACTTTATTTTAAACATTATAGACTTGAATTAGAATTATTCAATCAATTTCATGGCAATTTCATATCATTTCATGTTGTTTCATAATACCTTTTCTAAAATGGTCACCTTAATTAGGTCTAAGAATAGTTAATAGAGAGAGTTTTAATTTTTAATATAATATTTGCCTTAGTTAAGTCAGAAAAAACACATGACAGACATACTTTTTGACGGGGTGGGTTCAGATCTTACCAACTTGTTTGCAAAACTTACACATTGCCAACCTTACTAACAACTAAAAAAGGGATTCAAATTTAATTTTCTTTTCAATCAAAATTTAATTATAGTAATCAAAACGGGTATTAAATATTTTTTAGTTAATCAAAAACTTATGTTTAAAAAAATATATATATATATAGAGAGAGAGAGAGAGAGAGAGAGAAATATAATGAAAAAAAAGACTACATACTATTTTAGGATAAGTAAACAAGTACTTACAAAATTATGTTAATGAAGATTTAAACTAGTTTTATAGTCATGCTTTACTTTTTTATAATTTGTAATGTACAATTTTTTTTATCAAATAGGATATTTACATCAATATATTTATTTATTACGGAGTTAGTTTTTCATATAATAAGGATTCGTTTAGTTGTCCCTCAAAATATAAATTAGACAAATTACAATTTTTATATTGATTTCTACTTTGTTAGGAAAATTAAATAATTGTAAATATGAAAATTCATCATGAAAACTAAAATTGAGTCATTTGAAGTAAGACTTAAAATTACTTAATTCTTGATCATGAGAATTTAGTCCAATTTTATATTTTAAATGAATATAGCACATACACTTAATGTTGATAACTCTACACAAAATTTTAAGAAACATAGGGAATTTTAAAGAGTGTTCTTAAACAAATCCACGAAAATAGACTTTTCACCCCACCAACAACTTTCAACTTATCCCGTTTTAAGTTTAACTTCCAAATAAGGAGTTCCCAACACAATTTCAACTGCTGCTTTTGTTAAACCATATTCGCTTTTACTCACTATGATTATTATTGAATTTGTTTGACACCACAACCAATTGATGTTATGGTGAAATTTTTTATTATATTTCCTCAACACTCAATAAATCTTCTATTCAAACTATACTATATACCATATTTCCCTTTGTTTTGGATAGGCGAGTTTTAAAGAAAATTTGATTTTAATTATAAAGTTCTTACTAACTCTATTAATAATCCTAAGTAAGAGTGATTGAAAATTACAAATAAAATATACACCATCAACTAAACAGTAAGGAATATATCTTTTACAATATTGTTTCCTTTTTGGGTTTTTTTTTAATACTTTAAGTCTATTATAAACAAAAATGAAAAATGATAACATGTGCCTTTAAGGCACATGTTAAAGCTACTATAAATGGAAATTATAAAATCTTGTATGAGAATCTGTGCCATATTTAATGCATGTTGGGAGTTAATTATTTTCAAAAATGGATACTTAACTTGTGCCCTTAGGGCACACGCTAACATGATCCAACAAAAATACCTTAAGAAATAATTCATTTTGGAAACTAAGCAAACAACTTTTTTGAACGGATAAGGTTGTCGATGCTAGCGAAGAGGGGCAACAACTTTACCTAGCCGTCTGATGAATTTATGGGACATAATCAAGTCCCGAGAAGTCAAAATTGAAATGGATCACCAATATGGAAGATTTATATGTGGCGTTAAAGAATATAAAGGGTGTTTTTTTCTTTTGTAAATAAAAAATGAGGGATTATTTGGTTGCGAACTTATCAAAATTAGAAAAAGAGAACTGAGTCAAAAAAAAAAACTTTGTGGATGTATACAAGAACACCCATTTCAAAACATGTTCTTATAATATTTTTAATTCCTCCAAACACTCCATCAAGTAAAATTGAATCATTTTAAATGCAAAAACTTTTAATTGACTAATTACAAGTGAACTAATTTCATAATTAAAAATTTATGTAAAGATGTCATAACTAATTATGTACTTATGATAAAAAAAATATTATTTTATATACAATTTATTTTAATCTATCCATTGCACACATGTAAAGTGTGCTCCATAGACTAGTAGTAATAAATGTTAAAGTCTTTATTTACTTATTTTTTAACTCTTTTATTTCCATATTTACATCTATACTTAATATATATTAGTATCATGAAAGGAGGAAGAAGAAGTGGTCCTATTTATTGGACTTTGTAATGTTTCTTTTTATTTTTTCAATTAATTTTTTAAGCAAAAACTGCATCATTTTTTATTTTTAGCGAAAATGCATCAGTTTATTTGTGTTATTTTGGGTATTCAATGTTTTTATTATTTAGATTAGTTGTGTGTTTCATTGTACAATTAAAACTATTTTACATGAATTTATATTGATATAATATTATTTAATATATTTTTTTCGTTATTACATAATTTTTTTTAATAATAATTTGAATATGGTCTCGTGCATTGCACGGGTCTATAACTAGTATAATAGGAAAATGATACCATTATCGGTTTTATTTACTTTATAATTATAATAAATATATTAATAAGTTAGATATTTTAAAAATGTATAACTTATTAATATATTTGGTGTAATTAAAGCTAGTAAGTTCAACATTGCTACTTAAAATTGTAATTTTAGTCTTTTTTAAGAGCAAGCAGCACGGTTACATTTGAATATATACTTCAAAATATAAATAAAATCAACATGATTAAAACTTGTGAACTATATTTTAAAATATATACTATCTGACGACTTATTCAAATATATAAGAGTATCTCCAATGTAACTATTAATTGAGAAAAATGATATGCCGCATAGGATAGATAGAAAAAGTTCTAAACATATGCTCTTCAATGCAACTATTAAGAATGGCCATCAAGTTTATGTGGCAACAAATAATAATAGACATTGTAAAGGCGACCCTCTACTTTTAGAGGGTCTCTTAGACAATAGCTTAATGCCACATCATCATTTATGTATACTTACTTTTATTTTACAAGTTTTTAAATAATTTAACTTTTATTTTAAAAATATTTTTTTATAAAAAATATTTTTTTTGAAAAGTATGAATCAAGATCTACCAAACAAAATCCATATTGCATATAAAATTATTAATTTTATTTCCATAAATTTCCTAATCGACAATCTTTCAAACAATTTCTTTGGAGACGGTTTTTTTAAGACTTCTCCATCAATATTTTTTTTGTTGTACCACATAGGAAAGATATGCTTACATGTTCATGGTTTAAAACTCTCCAACCCATTTTTACATTGGAGATGCTCTGAAGCGCCAAGAAGTACCAACGTTCATATGTATTGATTGCTATTTCTTTTGTACAAGGGATAATCTCACATATTTCTATGACTCCAAGTGTTTAAAATTTATCTATGATACTAGTAATTCTTTTATATAATATGTTTGATATCAAGCAGGGATTAGTATTATCCCAATGCGAAATGTAGCTAAGCTGGAAAAGGGATGGCTTTCCCCCACCCCAAAATCATTGGGAAACCTAGTTCATCTCTCCCTCCAGAATTGCTCGTATAAAAAATGTATTTTTTTATAATTAAAGTTAAGACTAACAGCAACCCACATGAAAAATCAAGTGCTTATTTGTTCCTGAAATCTAAAATCATAATTTTACATTGAAAGTTTAAACTTTTATGATTCAACCTCTTGACATAAGCTATATAGATCATTTGAAAAAACTTTACTAAAAAATACAACTTCTGATAAAAGTCAAAAAAAAGAAACTATACCATATTCTATCCATTTATTTTCTAAACTAACACTAATAAACGTATTAAAAACACTTTTTAAAATTATAAAAGACTCATAATATAAAACGAGCACGAATCTAACCTATTAATATGAATAGTAAGATACTAATACTGTAAAATAATAAATTTAGAACTACAAACAAACAAAACGAGTACTTGAGTACTATTGTGCTAAGAGTGAACACATTATTATTTTTATTTGGATTAGAAGGATAAAAATAAAATAAAATAAATTTTATAAAAAAATGCAATATAAACATTCAAACCAATCATCAGTTCATCAATTCCTCTAAATCTGTGTGTATATATATCTGAAACCGTAACAGAAAAGTTTCAAGTACTACTGAACTCAAAAAATCATGAACCACCATCACCAACAACCACCTCATCACTTCAACACGACGTCGTCCGACGACGACTTTCTCGAACAAACCCTCTCTTCCTGCTCCTGGCCTGACCTCTCTACCACGTCCTCCCCCCTTCCGTGGGACCTCCGCCAGATCGCCGCCGGCGACGGCACTGCTTCGCCTTCACCGTCGCCAGCTATGTCTCTGTTGCTCCAGCAGCAGTTGTTGCTGTCCAGAGGCCACGCAGGTGGACTTTCCTCGCCGACCGTAATCTCAGGCGCCGGTGGAGATTCCGGTGTCTTGCCGATGGCTCTGAGTCTAGGTAGTAATGGAGATTGTTTTAATCGGTCTCGAAATGATAATCCCTCGTTTGACTCGCCAAATCAGGTGAATTTTTCCAAGTCTAGTTTATGTTGATTGTGAAATTATGAATAGAGTTGAAAGTAATTGTGAAATTATGAATGAAATTGAAGTCTATGGCAGTTTTAGAGAGAAAAAACTCGTGCTATGACAATGTGAATGGATCAATTTTAGAGAAAGAAACTCATGTGTCTGAGAAAATGTGTTAATAAATAACGTCTATAGCAATAACAATCAGTGATTGCAAAAATTACAGGGAAATGATGCTTCAGTTCAAGCACTACTCAATGGTTTCACCGAATCACTGTACGGTTCCGATCAGATTTCCAACATAGCTCATCAATTCCACAATAATCAGGTCCGTATAAACATTCTCCCTAATTGCATTTGTATAAATTTTATGTGCAATTTAATTTGGAAATGATGTTAATTAGGTTATATTTATTGATCGGTTACAGAGAGGAACGATGGAGACACAGAGTTTTAATACGCCAGCGGCTGTGACAAACCAATCGTCGGCTACCGGATCAGCCGGTGGCACGCCAGCGGCGACGAGGCAGAGAGTTAGGGCTCGGAGAGGACAGGCCACGGATCCACACAGCATCGCCGAAAGGGTACGATTCAAACCCTAACTTAATTATCACTGACCGTAAATGATTACTCATTAGTGAGACTGCAATATAATTCTATAGAACCATATATAATATATCAAATTTATTCTTATAGTCAATATAAATAATCGTTAAATTAAAATATTGCTGCTTTTTTTTCTTTTTTCTTAAGCAAAAAAGGGACAAAGCCACCCCTAGAAAATTTTATTAATAAAACTCAAACATGATTCACTGATTTATTTTAAATAAATATATGTTTGTGTACAATAACTCTTTAAAGTACACGTTAGATCGTGTTAATATAACGTCACTCATTAGTTACGCTTTACATCAAATGCATAAGCTACTTAAAATTGTCGACCTCGATAAACATCATCACCTGCTTCGTCTACGAATCTGTTATTGTGGCTTTTTGATTTTTCTAGTCTAGTTTAGAATTTGTTTCTGCTTTTGGTTTTGTTAGCTTTGAATTTGTTTTTTTTGTTTATTTTTGAGTGTTTTGTGGAGCTGGTATAATGTGGCAGTTACGGAGAGAGAGGATTGCGGAGAGGATGAAGGGCTTGCAGGAACTGGTCCCCAATGCCAATAAGGTAATTTTACATCTTTTTTTATATCTTTAATTCACTCAATTTAAATTATAAAATAACTGTCTATTATTAGTTCTAACACAAGTGACAATGTGACATCTTCCCTTACTTCTTACTTAAAAAGTAGTGCGTTCGTTCTCCTTTCCATAGAATTTATAGTATCTATATGTGACCATTTTGGTTAATGAATTAATGGCCCCGACGAAAAATGATTAGTCCTGTTTTCAAGTTAAGAATTCTATTTTTATTTTGATATGTTTTAAAGAATATACATTTAATATAAGATCTCTTAACGACCCTCTTGGTGTTAATTAATTTAATGGCCGTTCATTTTAAAGGCATAAATATAGGGATTTTTTTAATGAAACTTGGTGGAGATGAGGTTAATTAAAAACTTGATAAAATAAAAAAATAAAAAAAAAATATATATGCGCACTTCTAAACGTTGAAATTTTAGATTTTTAATTAACCCACTTGTCATTTGAGGTTATTGATGAAATTTGGTGGAGATGATTGACCTCGTTATAGAAATCATTCTTAGTAAATTTCATGAAAAAATTCGATAATCTGTTTACCTCTCGATATGGACAATTCTTATTAACTTAATAATGATCCGGAAATATTTAACATAATGAGTGGTAAAAAGAAAAATTATTTACTAGAGGTTCTGAGTGAGCTAACCCGATTGGTAAAGCACCCTCCTAAATTTAGAAGAGGTCCTGAGTCTGATTCTCATCCGGGTTAGGGGGGGCTGTAGTTATTATTTTAATAAAGCGAAGAGATTTAGACTTTTCATTTTTTTAAAATATACATTTGATATATTTATATATTTTGGAAAAAATTGAACTCTTTATTGATATAATTTAGAGAAAAAGAATTGAACTCTTTATATAAAACATGCTAGATAATTGGTAGACTAGAAGTTTTTGGTGGAGTTCCAATATAATATATCTGACCCACTTTAATCGCATGTTACCTTGAATCGTAAAATGTTAAAGACATAAATGTGGTTAAATAATAAAAATGGGTGTGGTTTGTGGAATGACAGACAGACAAAGCTTCAATGCTGGATGAGATCATCGACTATGTCAATTTTCTCAGGCTCCAAGTCAAAGTACCTCTCTCTCTCTCTCTCTGGTTTTCTAGTCTTAAACTTTGGGCAATAGCAATGATTTTTTGTTGAAATAAATTTTATGTGCATGGACCAAAAATACCACTATGGTAAAAAACTATAGCTCTGGTATGAAAAAAAGATCGGGCTTTTTTATTTACGCTCATAAAAGATTGTTTTGACAAAAAATTATTATTCTAACAATAGTGTTAGCCCATTTTATGGCTACATATATGTATTTGATATTTAAAGATGAAAAAATGCCTTCAGGTTCTAAGTATGAGTAGATTGGGTGGTGCTGCAGCTGTTGCTCCTCCAGTTGCTGAAATATCTTCTGAGGTAACACCATTACCATTTTTAATCTGTACACAATTTATTTATTAGTTATATTATCAGCGCAAATTGTTCATCTACTTTTTTGTTGAACTGATAATTTTCACTGTAATATTTTTTTTCTCAAGATTTTAATGTTTTAGTATAACTAATAATTAAGTATAAAACTTATTTTCTATTGTAGTATTTTACTTTATTTATATTAATTTAGTTTCAAATAAATAGAATTGCTAAGGCTCATTTCTTTTATTAATGTGTCATTGTATGCAACTAAGAGAAAGTGACACACATGATGTTGCCCAATATATAATGCCGTGGACCAAAAACTGCTATAACACGTGATGGAGACACAATACTAACTAGGCTTATAATATATATATTTTTACGCGCAGATGGTAAGGGGGGTACCAATAAAGTTTAACAATGTGAACATGGTGTATATATTTCTAATATACATCATAAATTGATTCCGCTTTATTAGAGCGATAGAAATCAATAAGTACAATAAAATCTAGACGCGTAATTAAATAAGCGGTTGAAATTTTGACACATGGTTTATTTTTGAAATGACTCATTTTGAAAAGAAATTTTTATAGTTTTAGCCATCTACTTTTAAATAAATACAAATTAGTTGAATATCTCAAATATATAGTCAACATTCATTTCAACCTTGTTTGTTTAAAGTTGTGTCTCATTTTTTTCTTTTTCTTTTCAATTTACCTTTGAAGTCGACCTTTATCAGAGTGGTGCAAAAAAAACACTAACACTTAGTTTGGTAGATGTTTTGAATTGAGTTTTTAAAATATGGTGTTTGGTAGAATTTATAAGTATGTTGAAAAGTGGATTTAGTTTTTTTTTTTTGAGTTTTTTTCAACCAACTAAAAATTTCAAAAAATAATCAAAACGGATCTTATTTTATAAATCTCGACGAATATGTTTTAAATATATATATTTTATTTTATTTTGATTTTTGAATTTAAAGTTATGGTATTTTAAAAGTTTTTTTAGAAAGAGAAAGTAAAGTTAAGGTTTTTTTGGAAAGCGTAAAAGTAGAATTGATTTTAAGTTGAGTTTTTAAAATTTGGGGGAAAAAATAAATGAAGAGATACCAAACAGGAGCTAATTTCTCTAAATTTGTCCTTAAATTATAATATATCTGTGTTTGTGAATTGCTTGTGATGGGTAAATTAGTTTTTATATATATATAAACACAAGCTTTTAATTCTTGTAATATAGGGAGGTGGTGAGTGTATACAAGCAAGTGGTGGAGTTGGGGCAACGAGCAATAACATTACAACAAAAACGACGCCTTCAACAAATCACAGCATAAAGGCAACAGAGCACCAGGTAGCAAAGCTAATGGAAGAGGACATGGGTTCAGCAATGCAGTACCTACAAAGCAAAGGTCTTTGCCTCATGCCCATTTCCCTTGCCACCGCCATTTCTACTGCCACCACCGGTAACCACCACCACCATCAACCACCCCATTCTCACAGCGGCACTGGGCCCTCCTCCCCCAATTTGTCTGTCTTGACCGGCCAGTCTGCCACCGTTGGTAACGGCATTGCCCAAACCAAAGATTCCACATCCGTTTCCAAACCCTGAACACTGCGTTTGCTTCTACTTATAATTCTATAGAGACTCAAGGTCGAGATTCAAATGATAGAACAGTGCTACACTTACCGGGTAATTTTATCTAACACTCTTACTGTCATGCATTACATGAGAATGTACAACTCATGTAAATGTATCAATTAAGACGAGGGGGTAAAATTACCTAGTAAGAAAAGCATTTTCCGAGACACATGGAACCTAAGTTACCGACCAATACATTAATACTAGTGTCACTTCTTTGAATCTCTACATTTGAGTCCCTCTACGATTACTCTTATGCTTAACCCTTTTGACTTTCACGACTCGTATTTAGGTGGTTTTTGGCTAACAACGCTACCCCCAATCCTTTGGAACCTTTTCTTTTTCATTTTTCTCTTTTTTCCATTTTTTTTCTCTTTTGGGGCAATTACAGTAATTTTTATTGGTTTTGCATTTTTCACACTCGCTTTTCCTGTATTTTGAGCAATTTTATTAATCTATTTATGCGTTTTTCAATTTTAATTTTGTGTTCAAGGAATTTATGGAATTTTTGAATACACGGGGGTCTATCTTGCACTATCAAATAAAAAATAAAATTAATTGGTATAATTGGAAAAAATAAGTAAAGAGAAAAATCTCATTATACAAATATTTTAACCAATAAAAAGTCAAAAAGGTAAAATGATGAAAAATATCACTTTAATTGCTTCAAAATAGGAGTACCCGCATTGTTAAAACAATTATCTCTTTGTCAAACTACAATACTACTTTGAGAAGTTATATTGTATACTTTTAATATTATACATTGAATTGTGATTAACCATAATTGGTTGACAATAATACCTCCCCAAAATGAATATTTCTAAATAGTATTGTGATGAACTTAAAATTAAAAGGTGAAGTAATGGAACAAATGTAATCAATTTCACTCGAACAGAACTTAGTTAATGATATTTTTTGGTTGGTAAGGAGTTCATTCTTCTCGCTCAATATTAGATTTGTGACACTCGAGAATTAATTGTAGGCACCACTTACAAAAGCAAAGCAATTATTCTCGGTTCCGACTATCAAATTTATTTATTTAGTTAGTTCAACGTAGGAAAATATTCTTCTAAACACGGAATTGTTCACGACAGATTGCGAGACTCCGCTCACTGCTTATCTATTTTATGTACCAAAAGCAAAGAATATAAAGAAAGGCCTCATATAGCTTGGAATCGACCCTGCATATAACTCCTCTACTTTACTTGGTAAATGATTATTTTAGTGATCCTATGTTTAGCCCATTAAATACGTTTGGAATTTGGCATAAGAATTTTCAGCAAAAGTGTAGATTAAGAAAAAAATTAAAAACGGCTAAATGGACAAAGGTACGAATTTATCCTATCAAATACATTCGGAATTCGGATTTTGAAACATGGGATAGATTCCCATTCAAAATGTATACATCAATTGTGGTATAAAAATTTGTAGCAGAAGTGTAGGTTAAGATTAGGTAAAAAAAAAATTCAATATTTCAAAGTTATATTCTCTAATCAACACATATATTTTATACAAATGAATGGTGCAAATTTTTTTTTGTCAATATCATGCAAAGGTCACTAATATCTATTTTTATAATTTACATTAACATGTGATATGAAATCTAAAAAAAAAAATCCATAATTGTGAATATATTTTGGATCATGGGTAGTTGGCAAGGTGAGCACGTTGACCTTTTGAGCCCATTTGTGGCCGAAGTTGTGATAAATATGTAAATGAACAAGTGAGATTCCAAACACGGCTTTGACCCGCACTCTAACATACATGCAAGTGAAAAGAAAATGAATTGTTTAGTCCAAGAAAAGATTTAAAAATTTATGACACAAAACATATTAGAACAACTGGACTTTATGAAATAAAAATCATAAAAGGATTGCGTTTGGCCTTAATTTGGTACATAGGCAACATTCCAATGTCCTAATACGGACAATACTGATGTATCTAGTTTATTCAATGTTTAACGCAATGTAAATTATTTTTAATTTTTCTTGTTAATTAAATGTCAATTATATAGTGAAAAATCATCATTTTTTTTGTGCACCTAATTCTCATCATATCATAATATAAAAAACAAAGTTTTTTATTTATTTACAACAAAAACTGAATATACTTTTATAATTTTTTTCGCATACCAACTCTTTAAAAACATTTAAACATAATCAAACACAACCTAACTTAATCAATGCCACTCTTGTTCGATCATATCATCAATCGTTATTTTATTCTTGAAGTTAGGTGAAGAAACATATAATTGTGATAATAGAATATTAAGATTGAGAATGGTGAGTGGGCAGCAACTAAAGTAGACAAATTGATTCATTGAAATTAAGTCAAAAACATCTTAGACAATCCTCCATAGGCATTATGTCACAGACGATCCATCATATATTTGTCCTATTATTGTATGTACACCCACTAATTTCAAAATTTGATGCCCCTAAAGTAAGAGTTTGCCATAATAATATTAGTATATAAGATATCTAGATATCTTAAGTTGAAGTAAACTTTTGATTTCAAATAAAAAGGGTGGTACAATTGCCCAAACAATGTATAATATTATAAGGTGGCTGTTATTAATACACACCAATTCACTCTCTTAACACTTTTTTAAAAAAAGGTTGATTGGATTATTGACACACCACTTTTTTTTTTTTAATTAATGATTAAATCATTAAACTCAAATTAATAATAATTTAATAACTCCAAATCAATTAAACCCAAATTAATTATTAATTCCATTAATTAAAAACTTTTTTCTTCTTCTTCATCATCATCATCATTCCTCTCTATCACCACGACCACCACCTATTATAAATATATAGTATTAATTAATCTTAAAATTAAATATGAAATGTTAGGAAGATATAAAATATACTTATGAAGTGTTAAAGAGAAACGAAGTATTAGATAGTAAAATAATGAGTGTCAATAATCAGTGGCGTAGCCACACTGTGACGAGGGGGTGCGGGTGCACTCCCGACGATTTCGGTAATTTTTTTTAAAAAAAATATAATTTTTTTTTAAAATAATATAAGGATTTATATGTATAAATTTATAGTTGAGAGTATATAATTTGAAGAAATAAAAGTGGAAGGCTATTTGACTAATTGAAATACACTTAAGTAAAGAGGGAGATCCGAGTCTCTCCCCCTTTTCTTTTTCCATTCTCTTCTCCCATGTTATATTATTTTTTACAAGTGCTCAAAGTATCAAACCTTTTCCGTTTCGCTCCACGTCTCCACTGCACTGAGCCACCGATCTCCTCTCCGGCTTTCCTTGACCGGTGACCCCGTCCGGCTGTCCAAAGCACCGTGGGCCACGCACACGAAACGGAAAAGGTTTCAATTTAGGGTTATTCATATTCTTGTGTTGACAAGAAATTTAGAGTTTGTGGTTGTTCGTATATGTATAAAAAAAATATTTGCGCACCCCCGGCTGAAAATTTCTGGCTACGCCACTGTCAATAATAGTCCCTATTATAAACATATAGTACAAAAATATAAAGTGTACTTATAGACTGTTAGAGAGAAATGAAGTGAATGATGTGTGTTAATAATAACTCTCTATTATAAACTTATAGCAAAAAATTTCAATACAACAGTAACCGTGATAAATGCATGATTACTTTAGTACTATAGGCATGAAAAGAGTAGTTGTTTATTTGCTAAAAAGAGCTCATTGTTGGATCGTTTTTCTAATACTAGAGGCCGTATGGATGGCAAGAGGCCGAACTCCCACCCAACACGGTTTTATTTTGAAAATTTGTATTTTAGCAGTCTGAACGGATAGAATATGGATTAGATGTTATACTGTTCATTATTTTTATAATTTTTTCATTATATTATTTAAATTTTTATATGTATCTCTTCGGATATTATGTTCAACTATTCTTATTCTTATGCTATCAAATTCTTCGGATTCGGAAATTACCCTGATCCATTTTTCTAAGCCATGTGACTATAAATACGTTGTCCTGTGTTTTGTAAATCTAAAATTAACTCAATCTTAAAAATATTTTATCTATTTAATTTATTAATTAAGACCAAATATTTTTCAAGTTATAATTCCAAAAGTAAAACGAAGTATAATAACTGTTAAGTTAATGTTATAGTAAACTATGAATTCAAATAAGGAATTTCTTTTATTTATCTTATACAACCCAATAAGATTTACATTAGATTATATAATAACCATCACTAAATTCAAACGACAAATCAAAGTTGAAAATTAATAACTTTCAAATTTGATATGATCTCGAACTTTGTATGCTAAACATGTGTTATACATACGAGTTACATCTTTCCCTTTCATTTTCATTTTCCATTTTATTCTTTTCTAAGCCTTTTTTTAATTGTTAAGATTTTCGTGAAATGTCGCTAAAGATGATTTGGATTGCTACATTACTTTTGTGGAGTGCTAGTATCGTTACCCGGTGGTAAATTGGGTTAGCTTGTAAAAACCAGAAACCAAACTCCAAACTAAGCTTATCCAACAATTTTTTGAAGGTGAGAGAATATATGTGTAATATATTACATATACTAAATTATAACGTATACGAACATCAAATGAATCAGATATTACAAAATTCAAATTCAAATACGAAACGAATTCAAATGTTCAGATATCCATTTACACCCTTAACTATATGCACAAGCTCAAAAATATCCTGAGCATTGTAATTATGAAATAATGATAATGTTTTAAAAAATATATATTATATTCGGGTTGGGTCGGTCAACTAGGATAACTCATGTAAGCCCAAACCCGTCCCGTATTCTTATTTTAGTACCCATACCCGCCTCAGTCCAAAACAACTCACCCTACTAACGTCGGGTGGAATAAAAACCCGCCTTGTTGGATCATTTTGTATCCCTAGTCTCTCTCCTTGATGAATGTGGCATCCAGGTTCCGTTCACACGGAAAAGAGGTCAGCCCTACGCTTCGATCTCTTTAACCGAGGCATGGAGGAACAATGGAAATCGGAATTTCGGAAAATAAATCTTCTCTTTCAGATCCTTCTCTGGCGGACTTGTCTTTGGGATTTCAATTGAAAATATGTTAAGCCGGCTCCTTGTATGCCTAAGAAGCATTGAAAGCACGGCTCGGAGCATTTAGACCCAGACAAATTTTAAACGAGATTATAAGCAACCTTTAATCCTTGGAAATCGAAACTTTGGCCAAGTGTCTGGGGAAGTACACATATTCCTGGCTGGTATTTGAGTTTCATGGAAACAAAGAAATAAACGAGCGAGTGTGGAAACTCCTTTCAATATTGAATATTGCTAAAGGCTTGGACTTCAATTTAGCTAACATTTTCGGGAAATAAAATTGGACAGCAAAAGCAAGGAAAAAGAATATATATATATGGGTGAAGCCTTTGGGAAATTGGATCAAACTCAACACACATGCTAGTGTTACTGGGCAATCACTCAGTGGCAATGGGAGGTGTTGCTAGAGACAGCAACGGTAGGTCACTGTGGGGTTTTATCGGGAAATTTGGCCCTACTGATGTTGATGGTGCTGAGTTACAAGCTTTGCAAAGGGTCAAATGATAGCATGATAAGAAATTCAAAGTATAATCGCAAAGACAGATTCCGCTAATGTGCACGGTTGGGTTTTAAATGTTTTGAATGATCATCACCCATATTTTGATATAATCAAGGAATCTGTTTGGCTTGTAAGAAACGTTGGAATTGCAAAATTGAGCTCATCAGGCGGGCCGCAAACAAAGACCATAACTACTAGAAAGGTGGTCACTTACTATACAAGTCATCAAAATCTTTGAATGCATAAACCCTAAGAGAACAATATGAAGGTAATTCCAATCTAGAAAACGAGTCTAAAGAAGAAAACCACGGAACTTGTTAATTCATAGCTATGGTACACAAGAATCAAGATCCGGTTCCAACCTACGAAATAAGCTAAGCCTACGCAGCACGAATCAAGGAAGAAGGTGAGGGTTACCTATCAAAATGTTCAAATAAACAACCCAAATTTAGAGTCTAGTTTGACTTTAACGCCTTTCAATGGATGCATTAATTTCAACACGATTAACCGTCGAGAACAAAACTTTTTTACTATGGAAGATTTGGTCTACTGATTACGTTCCAACGAAATTGAACTCTTAATTTCAAAACGTCCTCAAAAGATTAGCAAACTCTTAATTCGAGAAGGATGGAGACAAGGTTTTGTATTAGTAATTCTAAACCTACTATTAAAACCTTCCCTTGGCCAAAAAAGAACACTCTTAATTTGTGAGGTCATATGTGCATTTTCTTGAAACCCATAGTTACTTCTAAAACACGAATGCCACAAGGAACTTTGCTCCATGAGAGAACTAGGAATAATTGCTCTCACTAGAATTTTAAAATGGATAAATGATAATAAATAAGAATGCCACTCAAGCCCAAATATGTCTAAGTTAATTACTGCCCCCTTCGATTCTAGATAACCAATCATTCTGAATGGAGCTGCCAAAATTTCAAAGCAAGACGATTCCACCCTTACGGCATTTTCTAACTAACTCAAAATGCCACAACCAACCTTGCTGACTAAGCTCTCCAACTTATATCTTCTCCGCATTGATCTCCACAATGATACCTTGAGTCACTATTCCAAACAATTCTAAAGTACCATAAAGGAACAAAAACTTAGGCATTTTTGACATAATAAATATGGCATTTGATAAATTGTAAGCTTTCTCTATCAAACCCTAGCACATCTCCACATATGCATATATATATATATTTACTACCCTGTCTAAGGCCTCTCAAGCAAATAAGTTATCTTTGGGCCTCCCATTAACTAAGAGAAGTTTGAAGAGCTAAAGCCTTGCCTAATTAATCCCCTCAACCCAAAAACCCGTCTTATTCATTACAAAATCTGGAAAATAGAAAATGAAACTTGTCATGCCATTCAAATTCATCGTAAGAACCATCCCTCCATTTTTCCTTCCCTTTATACTCCTCTCACACCTCACTAGCACACAAGGGCAAGAATGTGGATACCTTTTAAAGATACCATAGGGAGAGACCTGGTGCAAAATGATAACACCTTTGCAAAAAACTATACAAAAACATAACCGAACTAATTAGGTCTTTCCAAAGTACTGAAGTGTTGGTTTTTCACGGATAGCTTCACTTACAAATTTACAATGTGCCTTGTGTAGCATTATGTTCCCATTATTTTTTAACGATAATAAAACAGTATTATTAAATAAAATATGGAAGTACTTCGGTATGAGGACAAAATGTGCACCAAAAGTACGATCCCAGCAAAAAAGGAGGACAGGGATTCTTGTTTATATAAGTAAAAGAGAAACGAAATAGGAGAAGATGAAATTCTCCCAAGACAAATATGCAGGCAGAGGCAACAAAAGCAGGGAAAACCCGAAAGAAAGCTATTCTCTGAAAACGCCAACCCCCCACACCAATCCCCCTCAATTCCTTCTGCATTTTACGCTCAACTCACATACCTTATTTGAAGTTCCCATCACATGCTCTTATCACCTTGAAGTGATTTTCCAAATACCTTTTTAACTTTCGATCTGAACATAAACAAATATAACTGGGCCAGAATGAATAAGGGAACAATATAAAGATTCCCCCACCCCCAACCTTCTATTTCACATTCAACTTTATACCTTTTTTATAAAACTATTCAGCTTTAGACCATGTATAGTGTCCATCAATCAATTTTCCAACTGAAAAGCTAAGGAATCATGTCTTTCTTACGCAACCTGTGAATGCTCTCATATATGATTCAGTACTGCACTTCTCACATTTTTGTTATTCTTCTTCCTCGTTGGCCAATGACAATTATTATTTATTAACTTCCCATTTTCCTCAAGAATTCAGAATGCAACCCCTTTCCTCTTCCTCAACTTAAATTTCTTTATCCTCCCAATATTGTTAAGAATCAACTAAATTGAACTACTTACTACGCACAAAATAGTATCCCTAAATTTTGCAACTATAAGCAACTTTATTAGTTGCAAAACATTTAAACAATTTTAGGGTAAGAAAAGAAAAATAACTCTGTTTCAAGCACCACTCCAGTTTGGGCTCAAATAATTTCAATATGCAGATGAAGAAAAAAGACTAAAGTGTATAACGGATTCTCCCCATGTAAAGACAATGTCTCCATTAACGTGCATGAACTGAAGTAGAAGAATGAGATGACAAATTACTCCCTGTACATGTACTTCAATAACGAAATCAATAAAGATACACGCAACTTGAACAACATACCAAATATTAAATTAACAAAAAAAATTGTCAAGTTCACATACACTTCTGCTGAATCTGACCACTAAAGTCAAAAAGTAACTACTCATGGAATTAGCAAATCTCTAATTGAGAAATAACCACGAAATCCATCTAGAACTCCTTTCTCTCACTTGAAAAACTGTGTAAAGTTCAATTCAAGAGAATGGACAATAGAATTCATATCCCTCTTCGTTAGGGGCCAAGCTTTACACCCCTGCCAAAATGGAACGAGGCCACAAATTTACTTTCGAGACACTTAAAGAGTGGTTTGCTCCAAAAACATAATAAGCAAAGTTCATTAAGAAAAATTTTATCAGCCAAATCCCTCATTTGATATTGAAGTACTATGAGCAACTAAATTTAATATGTGCAACCTTTTCTACAGTTCAAAGATACTTCATGTTTATTTCTTCCTTGTACTCAAGTAACCATGACTATTTACGGCAAAATTATCAGTAACCTAAACTAGAATACTATTCGAACTAGCATATCATAATCAGTTACAGGGTTTGAAAGTGTAAGGCTGTGGAAGTGACAACGGACCTCTCCTCGACCCATTATCATCCAAAAGCCTCTGAACCCTCTTCTTAGCGCAGTACTGTCTATCAAAGTGCTTCACCTACAAACACAAAACATCATTATCAATATTCAAACCCAATTTTTATCTTATAACCCACCCCACCTAAGAGTCACTATTCGACTTTAAAAAATGCATTGTAACGTAATCAATGGTCAAGAACAAATATATTTTAGTTGTCTTATTGTTAGACACACATAATCACTAGTGCCTATCATTTGTGTAGTATTTTTCCAAGAACATGAACCCACATGCAAATGATTACATTCATTTAGTATTCAGCGAATTTCTATGTGCACTTTATGTGTTTCACATTACTCAACTAATTTAATCATCATGAAACGTTGGTGCTTTAATCTAAAAGTATATAGGACATCCCCAAAAAGGAAAGCTATATTATTTTGGGTTCACGTTATAAAATTAATTGAACCAACTCTCAATGTAGCAAAACAAATATTGTTCTTGACACTGATTGTACTCTTAAAAAATAGACAAGTGAAATAATGACTCTTAATTCAATATTGGGACTCAAGGAAGTGACTTGGATGATGCGTAAATGCATTGGTTAGCAGGAGTGGTCCACGCTGTTATCACTCCATACACTATCCAATCTGCTATACCACATCATGCGAGTCACTTTGTTATAAACTAATATAGTGGCTCTTAATTTTAGATGAAGGGGGTAATTTAAGGGTACATTTTTTACTCTAATGCTGAACGCTCAACGTTTAACACTTAGTGCTTAATGTTGAACGGAAGCTCTAAAAAATGTATTTGATTTTACTTGACTTTGAATGCTGAATAGATGTTACTTTACAATTTTAGCTTTAGTATAATGAGATATATCAATAGCTAATGAATGAAAAAATGGGGTACGACTGGAATAAAATTTAACTATAAGTTCAATTAAGCATTCAGCACAGGATTTACCTATTAACACTGAATGCTGGATTTTTATTTAATTCAGTATTAAGAGGCCCTAAAAGGAGGTAGTCTATATATATATATCGAATGAGATTAAAATTCCAGCACCCAAATATTGCAACAATTTAGGGTCTTTTTGATAACAACATAGAAAAGAAAAATAAAAACAGTTGATTTTTGTGAGTTGGAAAATAAATTGAGATATGTGCATGAGATGTTTCTTACTTTGTGGCTTTTTCTATGAAAAAATTTTCCTTTCGGTGTTTGAGGAAGAAAAATTTTCCATAAAAAATTACAATGGAGGACCTGTACTCATAAAATGGGGGTGCCCCTCAACTTATTTTCCAAATTCTTACCAAATTAAGTGTTTTTATTTTGCAAACGGAGCCTTAGAGTTTCTTACCCAAGTAGGTCGGCAATTTTTGACATACTCGTCCCTAGGTTTTTTGCATTCAACGGGATAGAGCAATCCAACTGATGCGATTTCAGTCGGTTTCTTGTTCGATTCTTTCTCCAAACACGCGTAGAATGCATCCCTAGCCTTTTAAAATCCACAAATTAAATAGGTTTCTTATTGTTAATTTCACATAAATAACCAAAAAGAATACATACTAATACACAATCATATACATAATAATGAAGAAAATCCACAAATTAAAAGGTCTATTGTTAATAATTTCACATAAATAGCGAAAATATACTGATACTTTGAAAATCCACAAATTAATAGATCTATTGTTGTTGATTTTACCTAAATATATGATGGAAAAAAGGGAGAATATTGACCTTGTAGCAAGATTGGCGAGCTTGGGATAGAACGTCGGCTCGTATTTTGTCTGTGTTTGTTGATGCGTATGCTTCCATTGCCATCGCCAAAAGAGTTTATAGAGAATATTTTTTTTCAGTTCTTTCTTGCAAAGGAAGGGAAGGGAAAGGTGAATGTGAAGAAGCAGTAGCAGCACAGTGTAGTGCAGTGTGAAATGAATAGGCCTCTTCATTCAGCTTAATGGGCCTCGGCCCATTTTCAAAAGACCCACATTTTATAATTTTATCCGGATAAGTACGATATTATATCATAAAATTTTATTAAAATTAAATTGAGTATTTAGTAGAGAAGTTACCTATGAACACATAAGAAAACAATCATTAATTTTACCATTTAGCATTAAAAGGTATAAATAAACACTACAATAACATATACTAGCTAACCATTTTGTGTCATATTACCATACTATTATTCTCGCAATAATAATTTTTTGATAATTGTGAAAACATTTTCCTCCTCCCCATTGAAATAACAAAATTGCTTTTGATCCTTCTATCACAAAAAAAAATTTAGTACATACAAGGCAAAATTATTTGACTAATCAAGAATTTAACCTAACTTTCTACATATTGCACTTAAATGACTAATATTTGAAATTAACTTTCTATGTATTATTTTTGTGCATATCATGTACAATTTACTTTACCAAATTTTGTAGATAATTGATATTGTACATGTATATAAGTGTACGGTTTTTGTGAAATACCGCCGTAAATTTATTTTTAGCTTGCCTATAATGTGAATTGAATTTATGACTTCTCAATAGTTAAGAGACCCATTAGCCACTAGTGGATGTGCTTGTTCAATGTATTGTCTTTTGTTGTGTTAAGATATAGAAAAGAGGTAATAATTATATTAAATTGTTATAAATAATACAAAGAAAAGAGCCCTATTTATAGGATTGTACATGATTCAAGAAAGGAAGGAAATAAAGAGAAAATAATCTAAGGGATTTGATGAAACTAAAATAGATAAGCAATATCAATCAAAAGTCAACTAAATCTATAATGCCAAGTATACTAGTTTGCATAATATATGCTAACATCCCCTTTCAAACTCAAGATGGTATGTGAGAGATCCTTTGATTGTACAGCTCGAGTGAAAAGGTCGACTCTAATTGTCTGACACATGTGAGAATGTCGACTTTGGTGGTCCGAATGTATATATGTTTATTTCCCCCCTTAAACTCAAGGTGGTACAAGACGACTAAAGTAGTACAAGGAAACCAACTTGAATTTGAAAATGAATTTATAAATCCATGGGGAAAATTTCATATTGATCCATGTGCATACAATTAAAAAAATAAAATAAAAATAAAATATAAGGCAGTTTTAAAAAGAAAAAAAAAGGTGGGTAATGGTACCATATGTTCTTCTTCTTTTTTTTTTTTATATGGAGGTTATATAAGATAGCAGTGGTGGTAGTTTTTGCTACAATTGCTTGTGATGGCAGTGGTTTAGTTGTATGATTTGGACATTGGAGTATAAGAGTAGTAGGGCAAGGTTAATTGATCTTGGCTTTAATAGGATTTACGAAAAAGTGAACAGGAGGAAGTGAATGAGAATATTTAAAGTCTAAATGAAGTATTCATATTTTTCTTTACTAAAGTGATATTGATGACCCAACATTATCAGAGATAATTTTTCCTTTAACCTACATTTTAACCCAATAAAGTCCTATTTGATATATGGTTGAGTACGGTAGGATGTTGAGAATAGATGAGAATGTGTTATGGTGGATAACTCGACATTCTCAAATAAAGTAATTGATATTTTTTCCATAAGATTAAATATTCATTCACATATGTTTTTCTAGTTAGTATGTAAGTTATTTGAATTTGAAATCCTTTTCACATATAAGAGAGATATTAAAAACCAAATTTCACAGTGCAATTTTTTTTAAAAGAGTATATCCAGTGAGATTTGGAGTTGAAATAACTTTTTTGAAGGCAATGTAGTAATTCCTTTACTTGGATATGAAAAGTTATATTGGATTGGCTATCTACACACGTACACTTCATTTTTATGTTTATTTATATAATTTTAATAGCTCATTACATATGGTGAATTGGATGTTGCTGATTCATGCATTTCGTAAAGGTAGGCGGCAAGAAATTATTTGAGAAAAAAATAAGGAAAAAATCAAAATTGATTTATATTTTTATAAAGTTTTGGGGCGTCTTTACTACAAACTTTCACAAGGATATAATTCGTCTACTTTGGTAACTTAGTATTTTAAGGCATTATTCCATACGGTAAATGCAATCGAGAGTAACTAGGGAAAGTGGTACACCTGAG
Source organism: Lonicera japonica (assembly GCA_021464415.1). NCBI lineage: Eukaryota > Viridiplantae > Streptophyta > Magnoliopsida > Dipsacales > Caprifoliaceae > Lonicera > Lonicera japonica. The sequence goes on along the minus strand of JAKCWG010000522.1, from coordinate 30,097 downwards.
TATAATAGGGATTTTATTTTTGTCCCTTATCTATGCTTGATATTTTATGTTTGCTCGAGAACTAGCAAAATGTTGTTTGGGGGTAATTTGATAAGTTCCTAAAATTGTAATTTAAACCCGCAAATAATATTTTGTTAGTATATAAGTAATGCTTAAATTATGGAAGAAATAATATTTATTTTGTCTTTTTGTAGGGAAAAAGTAAATTATGATAAAAAAAAAGTCTAAAAATGTGGAATAATTCAATTAAAAATCAGAAAGGAAGATAAAGAAGAAATAATATTCCAATTCTATATTTTCTCATAATTCGAATATAACTCCTTATTCTCTCTTGATTATAATTTGTTATTTTTTATACAATTATAGTTTCATAAACCTTTTAAACATGTATATCTTATTTATATATAGACCCATTCTTTACACCTAAAATTATAGAAAAAAATAGACAGAGATAAATAGTTAGAATATAGATATTATTAGAAAGTTTTAGAGAGAAAAAAATCTTCTATATACTAGTTGCCGTGCAGCCGAAGTATAGAAGGTGAAGAAGTAAACAGCGTAAAGCCGTGCGGTACACTCCAATTCGAGTATCATAAATAGGGATGCTTTTTAACTTACTATTTTTCTATAGTTTGTATTCGAATATTTTAATTTTAATGGTGAATTATTATTTTGTTTTAATATTTTTTTTATTTAATATGCTTGGCTAAATTTTCTCCCAAAGGGGAGGGATGAAATTGCCATGGATGTAAAGGGCTTAATTTAATTCTAATTGATTTTTAAATATTCGTCCCGAATTAAAATAGATATTGAAATTACTATTATTACAACGTGTGCTTTCTTTCTAGTACTTTAATTGTTTTTAAAATAAAAGAAGGATCTCTTGTGATCACCAATTTGAGGATACATAATATGCCTATTTTTATTTACATTTGTTTTAAAAAAAGAATAATGGTGATTTTGAATTTGTTTATACAGTAGGGATGGACATTAAAAATATAATTAAATATTTTTTTGTTTATATCCATGGTGGTGTATTATCTTTCTTTGGGATTTCTTATTATTGATTAATTGTTTGCGTTCTTTAATTTAATTAGTTAGTTTCTTACTTTAGATAATTTCAAAAATCAAAATTTAAAAACTGTTTTAATTTATGTTCATAAATTATTGGATTTCAACAAATTTTCCTATTTTTAAGGTATCAGCTTGGATTTGGATCAACTCCTACTTATTCGCTATACTAATTTAATTATTTTACATAAAAGTATGGTTTTATTGCATTTAAGCGTGGAATAAAGTAACAACAAATTACTTTTAAAAATCCCCTTAAATCAGTGTTAACGCGCTTTTATTAGCGCAATGAGTACATATATGATAATGAGTATATATGTTAATTACACATATTAACACGATATTCATTGAAATATAAGAAAATAAATTGAGTGATGTAGTGAGATGTTCTGCATATTATGTTTATTTGTAGACGTAGTATCTTTCATCCTTCTTTGTTTATTATGAAAAAAAATTCAACACGTAATTCAATTAATCTCTGTTTGCAAAACAATAGTTAGCCGTTAACCACCAAATATTTTTACAACTGTCAAGATTCGACTTGAAGAGTTCCAAGTCGAACACAACGTTGATTCCAGTGCGCTATTATTGAACTAATTGTTAAGTAGTTTTATTGAATACTTTAGTCTTAATTACACTATGTAATTGATATGAAAACTAAAACAAACTAAATTTGTTTCATGATTACTTATTTAGTGTCAGTTAAAGTTGAATACAAAAAAGAACTATTTATCTTAAATTGGCATGTTATCCCTCAAAGTATGAGATCAAACAATGCCTTGTAAGATTATTTATCTTAGGCCGGAGACTTCTGAAGGTCAGGAAAATAAAAGGACAATATTGCCTTCATTGTTTATCGTGTCATGAACTAAAAGTTTGGGACCGAGACAATTGTAAAATTACATATTTATACTAATTTGTAACCCCATGTGATGCATGGGCATATTAAGATAAAATGGTTAATTATAAAGTTAAAAACACATGTCAACTTTCTTCTTGCATATTAAAATGTGCGGAAGAAAAACTCTTATCATCTATTTTCCCATTAACTTCACATTTTTAATACAAAAATCGGATTGCGGATTGCACTGAAAATAGATTAAAAAATCAAATTGCGGATTGTATTAGAAATAGATTAACTTACATGTGAGAAATGAATTCGGATTATAATTAAAGATGAAGCAAATGCATACAAAAAGAATAAAAAAAGGAGAACGAAAAAGAAAAAGTATAAGTCAACTATAATTAAAAAAAAATGGAGTAAATGCAACACACGCGGCAGCCTAACAAAAAATCATCTCTGTCCTCCCATTATATATATATATATATATTAGGGTATGTTTGTTGTGCAGGATTAGAGGTATGATTGGATTGATTAATCTTATCCGGTGTTTGTTGTAAAAAATGATAGGGTAAACAAATACAATCCTATGTTTGGTGCAAGGGGTGAATATGATATTTTTATCTTATACCACGTTTGGTGCAACACGAAATTTTATTGCCTTCGGGATTAATTAACCTTTTATTCCATTAGAACTGAATAAAACTATACCACCCCTATAGGTGGCCTGGTATTATTTTATCCCGTGTTTCTTGGATAACAAGCAAATGTAAAAATAAATTTCAAATTAATTTATTTCCGATCTTATTCTTTACGCCTTTTAGATAATCAAATTGATTAATGAAAATTTTGGACCACCCAAAATCACAGTAACTCAACTAATAAAAATCATTTCTCGTATAATATGGTATTTTTATTTTTCTTTTATTAAATGAAGGAATTTATAAGAAACTTTAATTTTATAAAAATAAAATAAAATTTACATTCGAATTTGAAACTATACTTAATATCTAGTTCGTAAATATTGTATGTAAGTATATAACTTTTCTCCCTTAAGAGTTTTTTACGAAGCTTGTTTATAAATAGGATAATCGCATTAGCAAAAAATAAAATAAAATTTGTGAATAACAATTAAAATTGCATGTATTTTTAAAACAAAAGCGAGTTGTGTTATATAGTATCCGAACTTGTAATCCGAGGTTCCATCAAATGCAAAGTTATTAAATTTTCATGCGACTAGTCCTTATCTTGTTCGACACCTTAATTTTTATCTGACTGATTCATTTTTTTATCATATCTCATGTAATTTCTATCCGACTAATTTTGACTCTTATCCTATCCAGCTTTTATCCTATTCTATCCCTAGCTCGTTATCCAAACGCGTCAAACGCATCCTTATATTAAATTAGATTGCTATTATATTCTATTAGACACCAAATATGATATATGTACGCTTTCTTTTCATGTATATAGATTTATTTATCTCTTATATTAAAAAAATATTGTGACAAAAAATCACAAAATATCATTTTATATCATTTATTAAAAAAAACAAAAAAACTTTGTTTCATACAAAACACTACCAAGTACTATACCCCGTATATAATATGTTTACACATGCAAACAAGTCGAAACAATACCTTGTTACATGTTAGAGAATATATAAAATCGATTTCTTGTCACAAACAATGTTATTCTTTTTAACTCAAATTAATAGTTTCATTTTTTTTATAGACGTCTCAAATTGGTAGTTCAACTTTATTTTCCTTTTTTGACATTATTAGAATATTTTTAATAGTTGTGTAAAAATAAAAGCGTAAATCTTATGTGCCAAGTCACTTATATACAAAATTAGAAGTTGAATAAGAATATGCTCTAATGGTACTTTTGTAAACATTTATGTAAAATTTGAAATAACCACAAAGATACTAACATATGTTAGATATCATTGTGTACAATTTTATTATTATTTTTTTCATAAATTTATATAACATAAACTTATATTAATAATGGATCTTTATTTGTTGGTCTTGATGAGTAGATTGTAAATATATAATTTTTATTAAAGTCTATATTTTGCATTGAAAGTTATTACATTTTAAAATTAATTGAAGTGAGAGAAATCGAACGTAGCAGTGTAAATTTGTGTTGTATTTTACATAACCATTTTATAAAAAATTCATATTTAAAAGACTACCAGGTAATAAATGTTTTATAAGTTGGGTAAATTTTACACAAAACAAATTTATATAATATTATTGGAGATGCTCTTAACGTATAAAATCTCATAACATAAATTAATTTGTATTTTTTTTTGACAAGTGATTATCTTTAAAATTTATATTTCCCGTAAAACTATTGATTTTGATATATATATATACACTCATTCCGTTTCAAATTGATAGTTTTACATTATTTTTTCTGAGTGTCTCTTGGATATATATGCTATTTCTTTTTTAGGATATAATCAATTATTAAATTTCACAATAAAAATAGATAATATTTTTAACTATTAATTAAATTAAAAAAATATTGTTTGCATGAAAAATAGCGTACTATCTATGATGTTTCTCTCTTAACTTTGGATCTTGGCACCCAAAAAGATGTTAGCACAAACAATCTAGGTCCGTATTCAAAGTTCCTATGAGAAGTAGGGGTGTCCATCCGATCCGATCCGGTCATTTTAAATCATCCGCATTTGATCGGATCCGATGTCGGTTTTAGGTTTTAGCATCCAATCCAATCCAATACACTTTACTAATCCAAACCAATCAAATCCAATTAAATGTTGGATTAGATCGGTTTCGATCCGATCCGATTAGAAGTTTAAAATAAAATATATTATATTCTTGAAATATTCAATTCTAATGTAAAATAAGACGTAAACTACTTGTAAATTAAATATAATCCATTACAAATAAAGTTCAAGTGTTCAATTAAATAATTTCAAGTTAAAATGTATACTGTCTAACAAAAAATACATAATTAAACCAAGTGACGAACCATACATGATTAAACTAAATATTAAATAACAAACTAAGATTAAATGATTTCAAAGTGACCCCTTGTATATATTATATTATGCAGTAATGAGGGAGAGACATGTGGCAACTCTAATAATAGATTGGATTGGATCAGTTCCTAGAGCACATCAAACCGGAACCGATCCAATTTTTTTTGGTTTTTAAATTTTGCATCCGATCTAATCCAATCATCCATAAAATCCAGAAAAAATGGATTGGATCGGATCGATTCCTCGGTTTGGATTGTATTCTGAACACTCCTAATGAGAAGTGAATTATCAATTTAAGAAATTAAATATGAAAAATGAATAGTAAGAGCATCCATAATATGCCCTACAATTACTTGGAAGTTAAAGTAGGGTAAACACTATTTTGAAGGGTAGAATAAACGTAAATTCTATTAAGATTGGCTTTTAGTACTTCTCTCTCTCTCTCTCTCTCTCTGAATAGGCTATATATGGTACTTTCTCTTTTTTTTACACTCTTTTCTTAAAATTTTGGATACTACAATTTAATTATTTCTCTTTTTTACCCTATTAATTTCAACACTCTAGGAGCATTTACGATGAGTAATTAATACAGATAAAATAAGTTGAATATATTTATTCTAAGAATTCACATAATAGTTGATAAATATAAAATACAATAATGTTTTATAATATAAATGTAAAAAAAATTGAGTTGGAAGATTGAATGAAAAAAATGCATAAAAGTTGACAACGTGATGTTGACGACACAAGAGTTGGGAAGAAGATAGAAAAGGGACATTTGCCCCACCGTCAGCCTCAATCAAACCCACTAAATTATTAAAATATGTCACTATTTTTTATCTTTAACTTTTTAGCCAATTGTGAAGGATAACAAAAGATGATGACAAATATTTCAAACTTTCAAATAAAGGATGGATACCTGTACAAAAAAAAATAATAAATAAATAAAGGATGGATACACATTGGGGATACTTTTTAAGAGTATTTTCAACCGTAGTATATAATTTTGATTTGTGTAAAATTTATACGTTTTGTAAAAAAAAGTTTTTAACAGTCTTTTAAGAAATTTTGACACCTTGGATTTGTGTAAAAAGGTTGTGTAAAATACAAACCCAATTTACACAACTATGTAAGATAATCTTGCATCTATTTTTTCTCATTCCGTTTCTATAAATAAATGGATTTGAAAAGTAAGGGAATAAATATAGTATAAGTGCCACTTATACATATCTAATTGGTAGTTTAATATTTACACAAAAGTCTAAAATAGACTGTTGGAGTACAAAACGAATTCTTTATTATTTTTGTATAAATCACACTTTTACACGTAGGATTTACACAAAATTCATACAAGACGATTGGAGATGCTCTAAGGATTATAGTATGCTAGAATATCTTTAATCGTAGTATAAAGATTATTGTATAAATTTTTTGTGTTAAATAATTTTTACACAAATTTCAAAATCTTAAAAAAATATGTTTTAATGACAGTTTTATAAATTCCTCATATTTGATGTCATTTTGTATAATTATTATTATTTAGAATTTATGTATACATAATCTTACAATGACGATGTATCTTGATTTCTTGGTCTTGATATGTAAATTTTAAATATATTTTTTTATTAATATATACACACACATATATATAATATTAAAAGGTATTATATTTTAAAATTTTATATATAAAAAAAAGTTGAAAGAAAAAAAGTTGACGTGACAGTGTAAACTTAGAGTGTATTTTACATATTCATTTTACGCAAAAGCTAAATTTAAAAGATTATTAGAGACAAAAAATAAATAAATTACAAGTTGTGTAACTTTTGCATAAAACAACAATATATACTACTGTTGGAGATACTCTTAGGATTCGTTTGATTCGGGTATTAAAAAGTGGAATGGATTATTAGGCTCCGTTTGATTGCAAAGATGAAAAAGGAAAATAAATTTAGTTAGTTTGTGTGAAAAGATAGAAAATAATGTGAGAGATGTTACTCATTTTATGAGTATATATCCTCAATCCTTCAATATTTTTGGTGGATAATTTTTACTCACCACCAAGTAAAGAAAATTTTTTCATGGAAAAACTTGAAAATCAAGAAGATATCACCTCCATCACTCAACTTATTTTTCATCTTTTCATCAAAACTAACTCAATTTATTTTTATTTTCTAGTTTGCAATCAAACGGAACCTTAATATCACATTTTTTTATTATACCTTATTTGATTCACACAAATGTATTGAGATTACTAATACTGGGACTAACTTAATACCACTCTTTGTGGTATAATTTAATACCAGGAGGGAGGTGGTATTATTTATCTGGAATTAAGAAAAATGAACTGTATATTTAAAAAATGCCATTACTATTATAATATTTTAAAAAATGCCACTACCCCACCCCCACCACCCCCCACTCCAACCCCCCACCACCACTACTACTAATTAATAATAATAATAATAATAATAATAATAATAATAATAATAATAATAATTTTGTTATTCCAAAATATAATCCCGTATACGAGTTATAGAACCAAACATGGTTCTAACATTAGTATGGGATATCCCAGTATTAATACTGCATGAATCAAACATGATATTGGTATTAAATTAAGATCAGGATTAATAGTCCAGTACTATTAATACTAGTATTATTAATCTCATTAACCCTAATACCTGAATCAAACGATGCCTTAGTTTTCAATCTCAGTGTCATAACTTCAAGTCTTAGGATGGTCGCTGCGCAATAATGTTTCTTAAAAAAAAATACGTATATCTAGTGACTAGTATAACAATTACAAACAATTAAATTACTCTCTATTTTTAAATTAAAAAATAACATAAATTGATATTCTATTTCTAAAATATATCTTATCATCTACCATGCTACTATTTTTACAAAAATCCCCCAAACCCCTAGAGAAAATGATATATATATATATATATAAATGAAGATGTGTGAATTTGTCAAGATTTATTTTATCTTAACATCGAGAAAAGTTACATTAAAAAACTTTGAAATGAAGATGTCTTTCAAATTTCAATGTTTTCAACATATGAAATCTCATAAATTTTCATGACTTGTGTTTTTCGTACAACTTTTCATATAATAGAAGTTTAATATACAATTCTTGCGGTGTTATTACTCCTCGTAATTAAAAATTTACTTATTGTTAATCAAGCTTAAGTTTAAATCATGCCTCCGCCATTGGGGGGCGGTCTCCTTCCAAAATTCTACTACTATATTAATATTTAGCTATAATTTTTTTAAAGTTATAAGGCGCCCTTCCAAAATTTATTAAAAAAAAGTAGGTATCACTACCGAGCGTAAATATAAGAACTACTTTACGTATGCCCAATATATGATACTAATATTACTTACAACAATAAAATAATTTATCACTATATGTCACATTTAATAACGAAATATTTAGAATTTAGCAAATGTATAAATGCAATTATGTTATAAAATAATAGAAATTGATATTTTTTAATAAAAAAAATAATCTTTAATGACAACATGGCTGGAAGTGGAAAAAATCACAAAATATTATCAAAATAATCTACTCTCTTTGTAATACGAGTAATATATATTCTCATCCCCAAAATCTAATTCCTGGTTTTTGATCCATCGTTAATTTAAGGTATATTTTATTAGAATGATCATTTGAATACAATACTCTGGGCATGTCATGAGGGAGGTAGAATTGTGCTGGTAAAGCAGTCTCCCACTAAGTTTGAAAAAGAAAAAAATATATATTAAAAATAATTTAATGTCAAGAAGAGTTATTTGAGTTGGCAAAAATTTAAATATTTTTTTTAATAAGATTTAGATTCGAATCCCATCACCAGTCGTTTAAGTTTGAATCCCGTCAATAACTCTTTTAATGATTAGCAATTTACAAAATTTACTGTAAATGTGCGTTAATTACTTAAGACCGTGGCCACTGTAGGTGCAACTACACTTTAGACATTCAAGAACCAGAAAAAAAAGAAAAGAAAAAGAAAAAAAAGTATTCCACTCCACTCCAATTCTATCCATCCGTCTATGAATGTGAATAGAATCACACTACACCAAATTTGGCAAAATGTTACTGAAATACGCGGAGTAATTGTCACGGACCGGAGCCGTGACAAGATGTTGTACAGGTTCCAAACCGAAACAATGTTGTAAAGTCACTTTTTTTTAATAAGTTACTTTTAATTAGCAAATGTGGCATGGTTTCAAACCGAAACAATGAATATGCAATGATGTACCGGGTCTAAACCGAAACAAGTCGGATAATGGTGTTACTTTATTCGAGCGGGACTTAAATTGCAATATCCCTCTTTTATTTTTCACTCTCCCTCTTTAGAGTTTTCACACTCATGAACTCTCACAAACCCCATTGCTCTACACCAAACCTCCACCAACGAAACACGAAGGGCTCTCTCTCTCTATCGCTTGGTTACTCTTGTTGTTGAACTTTCGTCTCCAATCGGCCCTCTTTCTCACCTCGCCTGACTAATTAGGGATGAAGAACATTCACTAGTTAGGGTTTCGCCATTCTTCTCCAATCGGCCTTTTCTCCTACCTCGCCATGACTAATTAGGGATGAAGAACATTCACTAGTTAGGGTTTCGCCATTCAGCCCATTCCCACAACTCTTTTTGGTAAGATTTCTCACATTGTTAAGGTTTCTCACATGCTTTTATTTGAAATATCATACCCTCTCAATCTCTACTACTTCCCCAAACCTCCACCCATGCACAGATTGAAAGTTGCTACGCAGCAACCCTCATGTTTTGTTTTTTTTTTTAATTCAATGTATGGTTTCAATTCTGAATATTATATTACGAAATTTGTTTTTTTTCTTTGTTAAAAAATTAATGTTGGTCTACTGATGTCATTTGGTTCAGTTTTTAATCTTTTATTTTGAGAACTCTTGATGAGAGTCCTAGAAAGTTAACCGCACGGAGATACTGACTCTGGCAAGACTCAGTTTTATTTTGATAGTAGCTTGTCACATTGATATGTAAATAATGTGATGTGAGGCAGTATCTCGATATGTATATTGTTTGGCTGCCATATAGTTGAAAGATTTTGAGAATGTGATTGAATTATTTATTTATTGACTTAGGGACACACTCTGTGTGTGGTTGTGTGCAATGGAACACTTTGTAATTCCGTATGTGTTTGGTAGATCGGTAATGAAATGGATTTTCTATGTTAAAGACAAGGGTTCAAGAGAGGTTAATATCGTCATTTATCAGGCGCACTAAAATTCTCTCCTCGAGCTTAATACATTAACATAGATTTTTGTAAATTATGTTAGAAAATATAAGGTCAATCTAATCTAAGCTTAAACAATAAACATTATGGTATTGGGAAATTTTTTGGCCTTCTACAGTGAAAAATTAAATGGTCGAGTTTTTTTAGGGGCTTTTAGTATCTAATCCTGAATTTTTTTATTTTTTTAAAGAATGCGCTCTTTGGGCGGTTACCTTCTATCATTATCTGTCTCTCATACAACATATGTCCTAGTGTCAGCCTTTTTCAAAGAATTAAGTTTCATAGTATTTATCTCAGGTTACATAAATGTTCCAAACTTAGGGGCCGGATCCTAATTTTTTTCACATTCTTAATTTTTTATAAGCTGCAAAACACCGTGAATATCCAGGTTATTTGCTTGTAACTTGCATGTTATGTCAGATATGTATCTATACTATGCTATGGATTTGTAGATTTATCATTGACTTGACTGTGTAAATTAAACTGCAGCAATTAATTCCATAAGTTACTGTCAACCAAAGCACAATTATTGTCAAGCATAGTGCTAGCGCCAAGTACTGAATTGTTACTGTCGCAAGGCGAAGAAGAAATAGGTCGTCAGCAACTTGATGTAGAACCTAAAGCAGCTGAGCAGAAAAGGTGAAAATTTCTCTAGAAAAATGTGGTCTTGATGATAATCTTGGTCCCCACAGGACATTTGGTTGTGAACAGAAATTTCAGGAGAGAAGAAAATACTAGTTTCTAATAGGGTAAGGCTATTAGCACCCCAAGTGAGTATTATAACACTCCGAAATAATTTTTAGTGATGCTTTATATGCATTTTTTTTGGACACTTTTGATGCATTGATGACACTTTTTTGAGTACTAAAGAGTACTCATTTGGAGCTAATAGCCACACCTTTTTTGATATCTGTCTTTTTTGCTGATCTTAATAATAAGATATAAAGGAAATTGGGGCAACCCATATTCTTTTACTAGTGCATAGCTTCGTTTGAGGGAAAGTGAAATATAAACATATTAATATTTAGAGAATTCTACATGACAAAGAGGCTAATTAAACTTGAGAACCTGGGGCCAACATTGGTTTGCGTCTTTACAGAAAGCTATAGACATCATGATCTATAAGAAGCATGCTAAGTTAAGCACCAAGCATGTCGTAAAATCTAAATTTAATGTTATATTGCAGTTTCTTATTCATGGGAAAAGTATCATTTTTCATTTGCTGGCTTAGTAGTAGCAAATAGTTTACGGATTGAGCTCAGAATTTTAAAAGAGATCTTTTTAGGATTAGCTTGGCAGATTCATAGATTAAAATGCCTTGCTATGGAGGATTATATTGCAGGCAGTACCATTAGCTTATAATTATATGTTATTAAAATTATATATATATTTATATATATCTAATAAGGGGCAATTGGTTTTGAATCCAGAAAATGTGTGAGGGATAAAACATAGAAAAGGTAAGATTGCAAGATGCTTTTTCAAGGGTGAATAGTTCGTTTGGCACGGCTTAATTTTAGTGTGCTTATATGTGATTAAAACTCTGAGTGATTATATTTGATTAAAACTCTTCATTAAAATTATGTCTTATCAAAAAAAATATAGTGACTGAAACTTTGGAGACCCTACAATTGGCGTTCAATTAAATATCTCATGAGTATATATAACAGCTAAAACATTCATGTTTCTTAGAGAGATTGGAATATGGTGGTGTACTGTGGTTTTGCTCTACACTATGTTCTCATTACAGATATAGTTTATATTGAATTAGGCTTCTGTTAAATAGTTTGAGTACATAGCATGATCTGAGTGGTATCTACTAATTATGATGTAAAGGGCTTCATCTTTTATTGAGTTTTCCAACCTTGTACTTCTTGTTTTTTTTTTTTTGTTTTTTGTTTTAATGTTAAAGTTCGACTAGGAGACACCGAGTCGATACTTACATTTTAGATGTCCCTATATAGATGTCATGATTAATAATGCAAAAAATTACGTCGGTAAAATGCAAAAATATTTAAGTACAAGATCGAATTGTCTAGTTCATGATAGTGTATGGAAGTTCTTGATAATAGATTTAGTGTAGACTAATGTGGCTTCTATAAAAACTGTTTTAGGATTATTTTAACATTTATTGTACACTGTTTTTATACTTCTTTTCCATTGATTATACATTGTTTTGAGGCTTCTTTTACCGCAACATCTACATTGTTTTGAGGCTTATTTTGCCATTGAATGTACACTTTTCGGGGACTGTTGTTCTATTCTTTTTCCAAGTTTTGGGGACTTTTTTTTGGGGTTTTCTTCCACTTTTGGGGACTGCTTTGTGCTCTTTTTTCCCCCCACTTTTGGGGACTTTTTTTTTAACATTGGCTTCTTTATTGTTAGAGCTCTTATTTTGTGCTCTTTTTTGTAGCTGCTATCATTTAAATTGTGGGCCTCGTTCTAGTCACCAAGTTCAAGTATCTCTCTTATGTAACCAAGTTCAAGCATTATTATCAATTAATATCCAGGTACGAACCATATGTATGTTAATCTATTATTAAAAGCATTTGTATTTGTCTTATTTATATTGCATGACCTTAATGTATATCAATGTTCATGATAATAGATTTTGCGTTTGAGTTAGTTCATGATAGTGTATAGAAGTTCTTGATAATAGATTTAGCGTGGACTAATGTGGCTTTTATAAAAACAATTTTAGGATTATTTTAGCATTGATTGTACACTATTTTTATACTTCTTTTTCCATTGATTGTACACTATTTCGAGGCTTCTTTTTCCATTGATTGTACATTGTTTTGAGGCTTCTTTTACCGCAATATCTACATTGTTTTGAGGCTTATTTTGCCATTGAATGTACACTTTTTGGGACTGTTTTTCGGGACTGTTTTCGGGGACTGTCGCGCTATTCTTTTTCCATGTTTTGGGGATTTTTTTGGGGGTTTTTTCCACGTTTGAGTTAGTTCATGATGGTGTATGGAAGTTCTTGATAATAGATTTAGCGTAGACTAATGTGGCTTCTATAAAAACAGTTTTAGGATTATTTTAGCATTGATTGTACACTGTTTTTATACTTCTTTTTCCATTGATTGTACACTGTTTTTATACTTTTTTTCCATTGACTGTACATTGTTTTGAGGCTTCTTTTTTCGCAATATCTACACTGTTTTGAGGCTTATTTTGCCATTGAATGTAAACTTTTCGGGACTATTTTTCGGAACTGTTTTCGGGGACTGTCGTGCTGTTCATTTTCTTAGTTTTTAGGACTTTTTGAGGGTTTTCTTCCACTTTTGGGGATTGTAGTGTAGTTTAAATAACAATGTTTGGTAAGGAGTCCACCATTTTTCAATTTCCACAATTTCTCTCTCTTACGCGCACTTGATATGTTCTTTTATTAGCCTTTTCATGTTCATTCATATCAATTATTTATTTTATTTTAGGCTACAGATAAGTAGTGATGGAATTCCCACTTTACAAAGAATGGATGGGTGAATCTAGTAGGGTAGGAGATGTGTACTTGCGTGGGGTAAAGGAATTTATTAAATTTGCGAAGAAGAATCTAAGTAGTGACCAATTCTCATGTCCATGCAAACATTGTAGACATGGTAAATGCTTGCATTTTAAAACGGTTGAGTTACATTTGGTTCAGTGGGGTTTTGTAGAGGGTTACGTGTTTTGGAAATTCCACGGGGAAAGAGAATATCCGTTTGTTCCGGAACAAGTACCGACCGAGGATTTTGTTGGTGCCGAAAGTGATTCATTGTCACATCCAAGATTAAATGACCTTATAGATGATGCATATGGTTTTCATGTATTGCAAACTGACCATATTCTGAATGTTGTTGATTCTGAAAAGGATCAACACCATGAAGAAGGTCCTTCGGTTAATGTTGGTAATGAAGTTAATCAAGATAAGGATTATTTACGATTGAAATCTGAAGCATCACGCCCTTTGTACCCTAATTGCAATAAGAATCACACTACCTTATATGCCATGGTTGGGTTGCATAATTTAAAAGCTCGTTTTAGTTTGTCGGGAAGTAGTATAACCGCAGTCCTTATGTGGGTGAAGGACTTATTGCCAAAAAAAAATACACTACCCGATAACTATTCGGACATGAAGAATAGTTTAAAAGGGTTGGGGATGAAGTACAAATCTATTCATGCGTGCAAGTATGATTGCATTTTATACCGAAAGGAACATGAGCACAAACAATATTGTCCAGTATGTCAGGTCCCTAGATACACATTAAAGAAAGTAGAGAATGGCAAACCTAGTGAATTTACAAAGATACCTCATAAGGTATTGAAATATTTTCCTCTTGCTCCAAGGTTGAAGAGACTTTACACTATATCTTGGATAGCGGAGGCAATGACTTGGCATGCTAGAGCCACCACAGGTGACAACTTGATGCGTCATCCCATTGATTCGATTATTTGGAAATCTTTTGATTTTCAACACCCTGATTTTGCTAAAGAAAGTCGAAATGTTCATTTGGGAATAGCAACCGATGGGTTTAATCCTTTCGGTAATCTGAGCACCAATCAAAGTGTGTGGCCGGTCGTTTTAGTGCCTTACAATCTCCCACCTTCTTTGTCCATGAGAAAGGAATTCTCAATGTTGTCTCTTTTAATACCTGGCCCAAAGGCACCAAGCAACGATATTGATGTTTTCCTTGCACCATTAATAGAGGAACTCAATGAGTTGTGGGCGGAAGGCATTAAGGCCTTTGACTCGAATAAAGAAGAGGAATTTACTTTGAAAGCTATGCTGTTGTGGGCAATCCATGACTTTCCTGCATATGGGACCTTATCGGGGTGTAATGTTCATGGATACTTTGGTTGTCCTATTTGCGGAGAGGAAACAGGGTCTGAATGGTTAGATAAGAGTAGAAAAATTTGTTATCATACTCATCGGAGATTTTTGCCTAAAGATCACAAGTTTAGGGACGATAAAGCCAATTTCCTTCCTAATGGGATCGAGAAGAGGCCGCATCCAAGAAGGCTTTCTGGTGCCGAGATTGAAATGAAAGCAATCAATTCTGGTTGTATCTTCAAAGGGAAGCACCCTAAGTTTAATCGTCAGAAGCGTAAAAGAAACGAAGGGGAAGCAGAAAAGAAAACGGCGTATTCTAGGAGGTCATTGTTATTTGATTTGCCGTATTGGAAGGAACATTCTATACGTCATGTAATAGATGTTATGCATGTAGAGAAGAATATCATCGAGCATATTATTGGCACATGTCTAGATGGAACAAATTCAAAAGATTCTGAAAAGGCACGAGAAGATCTTCGCAAAATGAATATTAAAAAGGGGTTATGGCTGAAAAATGATTCTAAGGCGGGAAAAAGCATAATGCCAATTGGTGCATTTACTTTAATTTCTGACGAAAGAAAGATATTCCTTGATACGTTGTACAATTTGAAAGTTCCTTCTAATTTTTCTTCGAATTTGCAGAGGGTTGTGAACTTTACGTCACATGATTTGAAACAGTGCAAGTCTCATGATTGGCATGTTATTATGCAATTGGTGCCATTATTGTTCAAGCATTGTTTTGCAAAACACAAGGATTTGCAGAGGGCGATAATGCAAATTAGCTTATGTTTTACATTATTATGCGAGAAAGTTGTTAACAGGAACCACATCATAGCTGCAAAAGCATCTCTTGCCGAGGCAACTTGTGTCTTGGAGAAATACTTTCCCGCCGCATTCTTTGACATTAGCATCCACCTCTTAGTGCATTTATGTGATGAAGCGTTATTGTGTGGCCCAGTTAGATATCGATGGATGTACCCTTTTGAAAGGTAACTCTTAATTAATTATACATGTATATTTATATACCTTAAGTAAAGACCATATGTACATTAGAGTAATTATTTATGTCACAAATATATAGGTTAATGAAGACGTTTAAGGACTACGTGAAAAACACTAGGTACATTGAAGGGTCCATTGCAGAGGCATACATCACAGAAGAAGCTTCATTATATGCGAGTGAATACATGCCCAAAATTGGACTTGGAAGTCATAACCCTAGACAAGAACCCATTATTGAAGATTTCGATGAGTTTTTAGATGGTATGCCTTTAGGCAAAGGCAAGCGAGTGAAGCTAACAAACTTACAATATGAACAAGTAGCTCGATATGTTCTTGGAACAGTGGATGGCATAAACAGTTGGAGAGAGTAAGTTTAGACTTAGATTTTTTTTAAATATTAATTTTTCATAATGCCTTAACGTTGTTACCCATGTTTTGGTGTTTGAACAATTATAGGAAATACAATATGTCTGGACATGGTAAGAGAAAGGGGGTTTATAATACAGATAGTGAGTTTAGGGCTTGGCTTGTTAATGAGGTAAGCTTTACCCCCTCGATCAATTGTTTTGTTTTAGTTAATTCTTGTATATATGCTTATGAGAGTCTATTCGGTAATTTCAGTTGTTGAAACTTGATGATGTCAAATCGAGGCTTGCACGGCTAGCTAATGGCCCTAGTTTTCATGCCCAAGAGTTTAAAAAATACCGACTCAATGGTTTTATCTTTTCTCCCCAAAGGTGTGAGCAATCGTCTATTGGAAAACAAAATAGCGGGATTTCAATGAAAGCTTTCACTTATTGCAGGGCAAGTAGAAAAGATAAAAATTTGATCGAAGCAGATATCACTTATTATGGAGTTATACAACAAATACTAGTTTTGGATTATACAGATTTCAAGGAGACAGTATTTTATTGTGACTGGGTTAGAGTGGAGGACAAGAGTGCTCATAGGATCGATCAACCTACGAATTTGATATTGGTAGACTTGACAAAAATGAAAAGTAAAGACCATATGAATGATGAACCATTTGTTTGTGCTTTCCAAAATCTGAAGCAAGTGTTTTACTCCAAGTATATCAATAACGAACAGTGGTATGTGGTACTCAATTCACCAAGGCGTTTAACAACCTCAATAGATGACTTAGAAGCTCCTACAAAGTTTCAATCCACTTTTGACGATAACCCAAATTTGCGCCTTTTTCTTGATTATTTAGATGAATAATCGTTTGGCTCTTTTCTTGAGCAGATGAACAAGGATTAAGTTAAGTATTAATTTCACTTTTATTTTCATTTAAATTGTGTCTTGCCTTTTTTACAATATTTGATATTCGATCAATTTTAATTTGCAGGAATGTCAGGTGGAGGATCTGAATTTCCAGCATCTAACGGCCCTATTGGATCTACGAACGCTGATGGTCAAAAGAAAAAAAAGAAGGTTACCTTTAACCTCCAAGGTCAAATCATAGAAGGCAAGAACGAATTCAAGGCTCGTGGGTTAGAACTTTTAAAGTCAAATGTTGGCCTCGCATATGATGATTGGAGACATGTTCCCGGTGCAAAGAAGCAAGACATGTTTGACATACTCTCGGTACATTATTTGATTATATTTATCCATTACTCATTTTTTTATAAGATGTTTAATAATAATTTAGGGCATTAGAGAGATAGCATAAAACAATTTCGAAAACAACATAAAGCAAACTCCTAAAGGCAGCAATTTTACTGAAACTAAACTTAAACTGCTAGAACTGAAACTGGATTCTGCAGCAACTGAAACTAAACTAAATTGAACTGAAATGGAACTAAACTGAATTGAATTGAAATATAACTGAAACTGCAGCCTTAAACTCACTTGTTGCTGAAACTGAAAATGGACAAAACTGAAACTATACTGAAACTAAAATGAATTTGCGGAGAAACTGGACTGAACTGAAACTGGATTGTGAATGTGACTTGTTGCTGAAACTAAAAATGGAACGGAACTGAACTAAAACTGAAACTAGAGTAAAACTGAAACTGAATTGAATTTGCGGAGAAACTGGACTGAATTGAAATATAGATAAACTGAACTAAAACTGGATTGTGAATGTGACTTATTTTAGGATGAGTTCGACTTTCCCTCGTGTGAAAAGGATGCAGTATTAACCCAATTGGGCCTCCAGTTGAAAACATGGAAGAAAAACTTACGAAATAAATACTTTGGAGAAACAAAAGAATCTGTCTTGGCGTATAAAGATAAAGTTCCCGAAGCTGTACATGTTTCCTTGAGTGCATGGAACACCTTTGTTGATCGAGAGGCGAGGCCTGAAAAACTTGCTCAAAGGCTACAAGCTAAAGATAATAGAAGTAAAAAAACAGATGCACATTATCTTGGCCGAACATCTTATGCTGAAAAGGAAGAAATCTGCATGGTAATATGTAACTTCATTATATTGATGTGTTTATATCACTTTTAATTAGTATAAAGTTATATATCCTTATTATTAATCATTGGGTATAACAGTCCACCCAAAAACGTAAGCCAGACCGTGTTGAATTGTACGTAGATGCTCGCAAGCACCCAAAGACAAAATTGTGCCACCCCGGTGCTATTTCTGATGTGGTGAGCTTGCCAAACTTTAAATTTAAAGAATATAATTTATACAATTTTTTGTAACACAAATTAAATATCGTATACTCTTTTTTAATTTTGTTGTAGGAACAAATTAATGCAATAAGAAGTAGCCAAGACGAAGCTAGTAAGGGATCTATCGATACTGATGCATTGACCCAACATTTTGGAAAGGACAACCGTGGACGTACCCGTGGAGTTGGTAGTTCGGTATCTAGGACGAAGCTAAAGGCTACCTTACCGGTTCGTAATGAGCTAGAAAAGGTGAAGGCAGAAGTGCGGTCGACGAATGATATGATGAGCTATATATTGAAAGTGGTCCAGGTATATTTAAGTCAATACTAGCTAGTCATATCACTTTTAAAGTATACTTTAATTATTACATTTATGTATTGTAGGGCTTAGATCCTTCTTTTAATCGTGAAAGTGGAGGATCACATAGTAGACCAAATGGGGAAGCAAGTGGCATTCAACCGACTCTACATGGCTCAGAAAAATCAGCAACTGGAAGCCCAAGCACACCTACCTCTGGACCTTCAAAATGCTACAAACTCTTGAATTTGGACGGTTCAAAGCCAATTGCACAAGTGGTGATGATGAAAACAGCCCCTGGATCATTAGTTCATGGTCGTCCTATGCTTCCATACGAAGTTAAAGTTAACGTTATCAAAGTGTTTCCGGGTATGGGAGATGAGCCGATATGGAAAGGCAATCAGGGGGGAGTTGATACTTTAGCTGAATCTGAAGGAGGATTTTTAGTGTGGCCTAAATATCTTATGGAAGAGGTTCTGGGGGAGAATCGGGTGGTATTAACTGATCTTTTTTGACAATTAATCGTTATAAGTACGTTTTCTAGTAGACTTTTTTGCAAACTAGTAGACTTGAGTTTTTTGTTTTGACTATATATGCCTATTTTGGAAATTTTGGCATAAAATTATTTCTTTTGATTCTATATGCATGCTTCTATTTTTATTAATATTATTTGTCTCTATTTGATAATTAATGTTGTTTGTTTCTCTAACAAAAAAACTAATTGCATAAAAAGGCCCCAACGTTTTTAACTCCGCCAATGCAAAGAACCATTTCTTGCATTGCCGGTCCCAAGCCCGGATAAAGGAGGAGGGAAAAGTTAAAAATATGAATGAATCAATGCTGTACATTTTTTCTTACATACTTAAAGAATCGAAGTATTTTTGGCTGTGTGTGTTAGGTTGCGGTGCTCAGTATTGCAATGTGTTCTTGGTTCAGTTGTGTACTCAGTTGGAAGGTAATTTCGAATCTGCTATGTGATTTACTCCCTTGTTTATGTTTTTGATTTTGGGGGGGGGGGGGGTGTGGTTATTTTCCCATGTTACTGTTGTTTTTGTGTGAGGTAATGTATTGGAATTGATGAGGTTCTCAAGTCTGCAATAAATGACTTCACTGTTGTAGTCTTTTTAGGATTAAGTTTCTGGCCAATCAAGATTTGATATTCAAAATTTTATTCTATAACACAAATTATAAAATAATGAAAAATCACTTTAGTTTTTGGTTTATTTAACTTGATTTGGATTCGTATCCGATTACGAATTACTTTTATTCAGTCTTATACCTAATTTGATGTGTTCTATACAAACTTTTAAGAGATAACATGTTAATTATATTATATCATATATTACAATATATCAGTTAAATTAAATTAGATAGATTTCATGTTTATCTAGTTTTGGTTTTAAATCTGATATAATTTATAACTAAACTTGAAATTCAGATTCACAAGTATTTTCTTCAATGCGGATTGAACAGTTATTCACGTATTCAACTTGCGTGGGTGAAGAAATATATTCTGATATGTGATGATGATCTATGTGCAGGTAGTGAATGTCCCCGAGAAGGGAGCTCGAAAGCATCCTAGAGGTGATAATATTTAGGTATATACAACCTCATTACAAGATTAGTGAAGACTGCAGCATAGACAGTGTAGAGCATGTTTTTCTCAGATGTTCATATGCTTCTCTTCTCTGGAAATGGTGGTTTAATACCTTCTCTATAACCATTTCTATCCCTCAAAATCTCCAAATTCTTTGGAGATTTATTTGCACAGCCAAATTCAGCCCTCAGCTCAATAACCTCTGGATCAGTGGCAGCCTTCTTGTGTTTCATTTGATCTGGGATTCTAGAAACCAAGCTGTCTTTCACCAAAAAAATCCCATCATTTCCCCCTTGATCTGGTCTAAGAACTGGAAACCAAGCTGTCTTTCACCAAAAAAATCCCATCATTTGATCTGGTCTAAGAACTGGAAACAAGTCTGGTTTGAGCTTGATTCTCTTTCTGTGATTAACTGCATTCAAAACCCAAGTTTTATTCCCCTTTGGCAAATGAGAATTGAGTGGCACAACTGCAAAATGCAACTGTATCAATTCCAGCACCATATCTCACATGTTTATAGAGAAGGAAATCAAGTTGCTGATGCTCTTTCAAAATTAGGCTTAAATCACACAAGTCTAAAATGGTGGGATTCACATCCTCCACAAATTGATTACTTGCTAGCTCATGACTATGCTAGCCTCCCTAATTACAGGTTCAAATGAGTCCCCAGGCCCTCTGCCTTTTCCATTGGATGTGCTCCTTTAATTCATTCCCAGGCTCCTATATTTCCCTGTACCTTCATGCGTGCTGCCTTTCGCTCATTCTACTGAGTCACAGTCCTAGGCCTCTCATCTGTACCCACAGAACTGGTGCTTCAAGCCATTGGTTCCTGCACAACTGTAACTACCCTTTGTATATGCTCCATGACAACCTCTCTGTTGCCTGCTACAATCTTCTCTCTGCTGCTGCATTTTCTGCCTGTTTTCTGCAGAATTTATGTTCACTGCCCGGAAAATTTTTTTGT
Organism: Lonicera japonica; assembly: GCA_021464415.1. Taxonomy (NCBI): domain Eukaryota; kingdom Viridiplantae; phylum Streptophyta; class Magnoliopsida; order Dipsacales; family Caprifoliaceae; genus Lonicera; species Lonicera japonica. Next base: position 8,594 of record JAKCWG010000522.1, on the reverse strand, counting down.
GGTAATTTATTTCAGTTGACAGCCTACATGTTTTGGCATTTTGTAAAGTCTCCTATTGTCTTGTATGTTTCTTTTCTTTTTTGCTCTGAATTGGATAGTGGACTTAAGATCTTACTTCAAGTCCATTAGCCAATTGTGTTTTTGGGTGTCTAGGCTTTGGAGATGGCCTCCTTGTTTCTCCCTCCTTTTTTCCTTATTTATATATGTTTTTCTTTAGCCCTTTGGGCTTAGAGATTTAAAAAAAAAAAAGACTGAAGAGTCTCATAAACCAGTTATGTTTGATTATGCTGTTTATATTATTGCCAAATCGACACTAAGGACATTATCTTTATTTCTGGGGGTGCCTTTATAGACTTGGAGAAAACAATCTCAGAAATGTCATGTTATTTAATTTACATCCGTTTGTCCTCTTTTTGATTATCACTTCTTTGTGCTTGACTGAAACTGAAACTAGCAGTGGCTGCATCCTTTTCAGGAGGCAGGACTAGTCAATTGGGTTTGGTGCACCTGTCCGTGCAAACATGAGGACCAGTGGTGTTACTCATGCTTCCGTTACGTCATATTTATTGGAAATGGTAACCTCACTTCCGTTCTTGATGAGCTAATTAATTGTTGGTGTGCTAATGAATCATTAACGCATTGTAGGAACTGTTATGTTTGTCAGGTTGAAAGCAGTGATTTGATTGTATATGGTTTGATACCCGAATTCGTTGGACGGTTTCCTATCCTTGTTAGTTTGTCGGCTCTCACCGAGGATCAACTCGTTCAGGTAATATATTTGGTATTGTTATATACATATATATATATATATAAATTAGTTATTTTAAGAATTGGTAGTTGAATGATTTTTGTTAAAATATTTCAAAATTTTCTCTTTTCATGCTAAAAATGGAAGTCCGCCTACCCTTCATCCTCAGGTAAATGCCTAATGTGTTTGGTTGGGTATTCTCTGATTATATTGATTAATCGCGCCATGCTTATTATACTCCAATAGAACTTCACTTTATAACAATAAAATTCTTATGAATTTACTATTATATTCAATGTGGATGTCAGTTCTATGTGGCTCCTTACTAGCTATGACGTTTCTTGTAGGTGCTAACAGAGCCAAAAAATGCACTACTGAAGCCGTACTAAAAGATGTTTCAAATGAATGGAGTAAGATTTTCTTCTCTGGCCCCTCTTTACAAGTTGATATTTGAAGACTTTTGCAATTGTTTTCATGTGTTTGATCGTCTTTTTAGAAATATTTTGTTAAGCGTTGTTGTTTTCTCAGGTAAAGCTGCATTTCTTAGAAGTGCATTGAGATTGATTGATAGGAAAGCAATAAGTAAGAACACTGGTGCTCGGGGTTTACGGGCCATATTGGAGAATACTTTGATGGATGCCATGTATGAGGTACTTAATCTCTGTTTCCCCTTCATCGACTTTGATTTTAAGACGGGTTTTTTGAGTCTTTGATGCATAAAATTTGAACTTCAATAATGACGGTTCTTCACAACAATTAGCTCAGAAAACTCCCTCTAAAAAGGTGATTTTAAGGTAATCAACAGTTCATGAATCTGTTGCAGATTCCAGATGTGAGGATAGGCAATGATATAATAGAGGGGGTGGTAGTTGATAAGGAGGCCATTGGAGATGAGGGGCGCGAGTATGGAGCTAAGATCCTCTATGGTGAGGGCGCACAGTGGTGTTGCCGTATGTCATTTTGATATGTGCTTTTATTTTGGTAGTGCTATGGTTCCGTGGGCGAGAATACTCAGTTGTGGTGTGTTCTCGAAGACCTGGTAAGTGTGTTTTTGTATCTGCTTTTTGGAAGCTTTTTCTCCTTTGAATTTCGGCTCCATCTCACTAGTTTTGTGTGGATAATTTCTACTAGATCATTCAAAAGAGTTCTTAATATGTTTTTATTGTTTAATACTTGAAATCTATGTTATTGATGTGCATAAATCTGTGAGTATTAGTTTCCATTTCTGAATAGCTATTGACATCATTGTGGTTTTGGAGGACTGCTCTTGAACACTTGTGAACATTTGTTTTAGTTTGGTTAAGTACCACTGTGAAAATTTGTATGTGTGGATGATTGATAGCTAGGTTGATTAGTTTAAAAAATCTTGTATTTTTTTTAGTATTGGGATTGGAATTATAGATATTGATTGTATATATGAATTATAGATATTGATTATATATTTTAGTATTTCCTTTTGGTTTTGGGGATTGGAATTGCAGGTATATATTACAGGAATTTTGGATATTTCCAATATTCAAAAATATTTTTTTAAATTCCACTAAATAATTGTCACGGTCTAAAACCGTGACAATTACGGTCATACAAAGTAAATATATCTCATTCACAAACCGAGACAAATAATAAAAAAAGGAGATATTTGAGGCTTTTTTACGATTTTTTACGAATAAAAGTCTCGGTTACAAACCGAGATATATGTAACTCTTGACTCGGTCTCAAACCGAGCCAATATAATATATTGTCTCGGTTCAAAACCGACACATAATTTCACGAGTGTCTCGGTTTTAAACCGTCATATTGTTATCCATTTACCGTGTAGCATAGTGCTCTAACTAACCGTGACAATTACATATTGTCACGGTTTGAAACCGACACATAGGTGGTTGTCACTGGTCGAAACGTTACGAATTTAAACCGAGACAATATGGAGTTGTCACGGTTTTGAGCCGTGACAATCCGAGTATTTTGGTGTAGTGTCAATTTGAATCCAATTGAATACTTTATAATTTCTTAAGGTGTTGTTAGATTTAAATGTTACGCTTTGCATAAAACTAAGTATTACAAAAATAACAAATTTGTCGATTATATCATATAATATGTTAGTGCATCTATAAAACCGGTAGGTATATCTTTTAAAACATTAGTAGTGTATATACTTTTGTTGTGTTAAAAGAAACAAGTATTATTTTTCTTTTAAAAAGTCATTGTATGGGGATGCAAAAGGCACTTTGAAAGTCATAGGTGCTTTATTATATAGCTGCAAGAGGAATTTCATTATTAGTTTGAACCATCAATGAAGCTTACAATTTTCTTCTTTTTTTAAAAAAATGTGCATGGAAGCAATAAAATTCAGATTCTTGTCGCAAAGTTTAAATTATGTTTAACCACTAAACTAGTTATCATTTTTATTAATTCTGAGACTCCTTTTGATTGTAAGGTGGAAAAAGAAAATAAATTAAGTTAATTTTAGTAAAAAGATAGAAAATAAGTTGAGTGATACATATGATATCTTGTTAATTTTTTAGTTTTTGGTGGTGAGGAAAAAAATTTTCATAAAAAATATAGAAAGATGAAAGATATCTACTCACAAAATGAACAACATTTTTCACTTTATTTTTAATCTTTTTCACAAAAAATAACTAATTTTTTTTCTATCTTTACAATCAAACGGAACCTCTATTAATTTATATATATATATATAAATCGTATTTGCTATCGCACGCAGATGCAGATGGCGCATAATAAGCTGATAGTTGGTGGAAGTGTATGGTGGTGCAATAATAGAATGAAGCCAACCCACCAAATTAATACCCGGCCACACACTATCACTAATTACTCAATCACATGGAAAGTATGTATTGCCCCAAAAAGAAATTCACATGGAAAGGACGAATATCATGACATGTGAGTGATTTACTTCAGCTGCCTCTTTGTGTGCCTTTTTTGGGATAAGCATTCATTTTGGGAGAATTAATATTACTAGAAATTGATTATTTTTTAACGTAATTAATTAATAATGTAACACATTTCAAACAATTTAAGTTAAGTTGTAAATTTTATAATTATATATTGATTAAGCTGTAAACATGATATATTTGATAAAAAGTTAAAAAACATAACTGAAAAAAATAATAAGTTTTATAAAATATTAAATATATATATATATATAAGAAATTTGATAAAATGCTCTTTTTTTTTTTAATAAAATTCAATTCGATCTTTGAGGCATGAGTAAGAAATATTCATGAATATAAACGGAAGGATGAAGAATACTCATCAAATTACTCATATCTCCGAGTCTCCGACTTCTCATAAAACTTGATTATTTTTAATAATTATTAAACTTTTTTGTCAAACTGATTCTTTTTTTTTTTTAAAATAAAAATAAAAATAAAAATAGGAGGTTTATGTCTCTTGATGAGACTCAAAATGAAATTTCTCCTAGGTACGAGTGAGTACTTACAGGCCAATTAGGTTAGCCCACTTGTTCTCATACAAATTCTTAGGGCCCGTTCGGTAACGTTTTCGGAGAATAATTTTAGAAAATGAAAATGAGAAAATGAATTTTCCAAGAACGAAAATAGCGAAAACATTTTCCGAGAATGAAAACAGTAAAAACAAAGATTGCAAGACTGAAAATGGTGAAAACATCATTTTAGCGTTTTTGCGTTTTACGCTTTAAACTTAAATTCATTTTCCGAAAACGTTTTTCGTATTTTTGTCAATATCCCACCGAACGCATTTTTTATCCGCTTTTGAACTCAAAAAACAAAAACATGTCTCTAAAAACGCTACCGAACGGACCCTTAGTGTTTGTTATTTTATTGCATACAACTTTTCATTTTTTTTAATTGTGTATTTAGTTATTTACCAAATTTTGATTTACAAATAAAGAGTAGCGGAATGGTAAGTACTTTTTATCATAGGCTACAGTTGATACATCTCTAATTTGCACATTTTTGTTGTATTTAGAGGTAATGACTCGTCAAATAATGTTATATTAACTATATATATGATGATTAATATGATAAATACTTAATATTTTTATGTACTAATTTATGGTAAATAATGGTATTGTGTAACTTATTATGATACACGTACACACGCCATAGTGAATACTTAATATTGTTTAAAAAATAATAATACATATTTTTAGTTATAAGCAAATTCTCTAATTAAATAGTTAATATTTTTAACATCTTGTAAATATAATTAAAATGTAAAATTAACAACTTAAAATCTAAAAATATATTAATTTAAAAAATACACACCATAAGTTATAGTAGAAATTGTCTATAATCACTACTCTACGAATAAGGTTAATAATTTAATATTGAGAATAGGACTCAATGAGTAAAAATTTTGGTATCATCTTTGTACGTAAAATCAAGACTCCATGAGGCATTTCAATTTTCAATCACCAATGAAATTTCATTATCCGCGGTAACCTCGGATGCTTTACTTTTTTTTTTTTTTTTTTTTTATTGCCTACTCTATCCTGCATTTTTTTTTCTTTTTCTAAAAAGTAAATACAGTATTTAAATCTCACAAAATAAGTTTAGATTACACGTAACCATTTAGAACATCTCCAACAGTAGTGTATATTTAGGTTTTGTGTAAAATATACAAAACTTGTAAAAAATTTGAGCTCCAGCAGTCTTTTAAATTTAGCTTTTGTGTAAAACGAATGTGTAAAATACACCACAAGTTTACACTGCCACATCAGATATTTCTTTTCTCAATTATTTTACAATATTTTAAAATGTAATAACTTTTAATAGAAATTATATAATTTAATAAAAAATATATATCTAAAATCTACTCATTAAGACCAACAAATCAAGATCCATTGTTATTATAATATTATGTATACCAAAATTCAAGAAAAAATAATAATAAATTGCATAAAATAATATCTAATATGCATAATTATCTTACTGGTTCATTCAAAATTTACACAAAAGTTTAAAAATGTACCATTGGAGCATATTTTTTTTACACTTCAACTTTTGTGCAAAAGTGTCTTGACACATAGGATTTACACAAAAATATTTACACAACGGTTGGAGATGCTCTTAGTTACGTATCAATTTAAAATTTTCTTTTAGGTTAGATATATTTAAATTAATGTAACAACGTTTGCGATAAGTTTGGAAGGGACCTAATCAAATTTTCTTTTCGGAACTCTTTTGTATAAATAATTTAGCACGTATAAAATGTCCATATATTTATCAATAAATGTTTGTCACTAAAATGTTTTCTAATATTTTAGTAATGAAAATTTGTCATTAACTGGTTGATCCATACTAAATTTAAATTCTACGTGTATATAATTATATTAAAAATTTGGGACAAAAAGAAAAGAATTTTTATTATACACATGATGTTATTTTAATACAATTTAAAAATTGAGAAGTACAATCTTTAATTTGTGAGCCACTAAAGTAGCTTTGAGAATTTAATGATGTGAAATCTGTGATTTAATAATTATTGTATCTTCCTTTTAGTACTTGTTGGGGAAGAATATTTATTGCGCATGGTATGAGGTAACTAATTAAGTACTTAACTATTGCTAATTATTTATAATTTTTTAATTCTTTAAATAATATAATTTCCAATTACAATGCCTAATTTTTAACTTTTTTCAACAAAACCTTCAAGTAGATGAGTATGTGTTTATTTGGTTGGATTGGCAACCCAATTTCAAACTTCGGTTTAAACAGTCAGATTTTAGTTTGGATAATGATATTAGCATTATATAAAAAATATTTTATTATTTAAAAATTACTTTTACTTACTAAAACAAGTGTTCTAAAATATTCATATAAAATGTCATTAAAGTTGATTTTAAAGTGTTAAAGTACTTTGTGGAGTGCTAATATTATTACCATTTTAGTTCAAATGATAAAATATGTGAATATTCATAATGAACACTCAGGTTTGGACCCTCACTCTATCCCCCTCCCCCTTCTCAAGCGATCGGGATGAGTCAATTACTCAGGTTTAAGTTACACCAGTTAGAAATAAGAAATTTTACACATATTCATAACTTTTTTTCAGATTCATAATTTATCAATTTCACCATCATATAAGTTATTTTTATTATTTTTATCAAGCATGCAATTGATTTGTAATAGTAGTGTAAAAATTGATTTGTAAATTATACGTGTCAATCAACTTTTACAAAAAACTTGAACACTTGAAAAAAAATGCTTCAATAGTACTTTTATAAGGTCTTGTGTAAATTTTGAACTAAAACTTTTATGTAGTACCCTCTAATACAATATAACTCAAATCCTTAGTAGAATTTAATAACTTTCCTGCTTTTGATTAATTAATCACTTTTAAAGTTTTGCTCATTGAATTAATTTATTATATTTATTTATATAGTATATCACATTTATTTATGTATCATGTTAAAATTGTAGGATATTAATAGTTATGTAGAAATATGTTTTTTTTTAAGATTCAAATATGCAGCATTCACATTTTCTTTAATTGACAATCATATGCATTTGTATATATAATTATTTAAATTAAATTATATAATAAGATGTATGTATTTATGTATGTATATTTATAAATAACTTCAAATTATCCGCACATCGTTAAAAAGAAAATTTGTTAAACATCCGTACACCTACACGAATTGTTAACTAATAGATATATCTAAAATAAAAACAGATAGAGAACTTGAATACTATATTAAACTTTTGGTATACCAATGTAATTATTTGGAATGATTCGCTAATGGTACTAAGAACTGTAGATTAATGTTCGATTTCAACAACTATAATCCTTGCTGCTCCCTCATCGTAGCATAGGCTAACTGTTATTTGTACTGATGGAGGACCTAAACATCATAGTCAACGACAACTACTGTACCATAATCTATGGAAAAACTGCTCAATATTTATTGAATTTAGGATAATTAATTAGTTAAAGTGGGTTTCGTTGCACAAATTATTTTATTCACATTTGTTTAATTATAAATTAATAAATCACAATTTTTTTTTTCAACAAAACTTTGTATGGTGCATTTTTTTTATATAATTGTATTATAGTTATAAGTCACGTAATTTCAATTGTATCTTTTCATTTTTTTATTTTATGATTTTATATACTTCATTTGTACAATCAATTGCTCAAATAATATAATTTATGAATTAATTAATTTTAAATTGTCCAATGAGGACAATTAAACGCCCCCTTACTCTTACTCTTAGGATTAATTATTTCGTATCATAAATAAGCTCACATAACAACTCTCAATTAGGATGTTGAGACTTTTCGAAAGGGAGAAGAATATTTTTTTGGTTTAATCCAACTTTACTTGTGTAATCAATCATTAATTAATTAGATATATCAATATGATAGAGCGTATTAATGGTACCGAATTTTTTTTACTTGTACAATACCAAGCACTATCAATTCAACAAAATTATTGTTCCATTACCTATTTGTACCAATTTTTAGTATAAAGTTAATATGGTAGTTTAGTATTATAGTACAAAATTCCACTCATAGTCTAAACAATTTCATCATTTTAAAATAGCGGTAAAAAATTTATACTCCTTTAGAAATTTGATAGCCATATTTTTATTTTCCTTTAATAATTTCTAAACTAATAACTTTATAAATGTCGAAAGAATAAGAATAAAAATGTTTCAGTATAAAAAATAAATTTTGCCTTTGAGCATTAATGATAAATGGTAAAGATGCATGTTCCAACCTTATCTAAAACGATGTAGCCCATTTATTAATAATAATAATAAAAAAGATGACTTACATATTAAAATTTTATTTTAAAAAACCAACTAGTCAAACGACAAAATTATATTAAAAA
>JAKCWG010000643.1:0-100000 GCA_021464415.1 Lonicera japonica | reverse complement strand
TAATTAGACTTCCAATTTAGAGAAACAGCAACAACCTTTGGCTACCCAATAAGTGCTGAAAAACCTTCTGCTACCCAATAAGCACGGATTAAGTCTGTGAATGGATCAAATTTGTATTTCAAATATGGCTCAACCCAATTCATTTAGTCGGAATGTCGGATATGGATTGAAAATTATGATCCTTACATCCAAATTTGATTTGAACCCGTTAACCCTTTGATTAACAAATCGAATATGGACATATGTCGATCTGATCCAAGACAAACATTTATATTTATATTTATCATTATTTATATTTACTACAGTAAAAAATTACTATAAGTTAAAAAGCATTAAATAAGTTTCTTTTTACTTGGAAAGAAGAAATTTGATTGTTGTTAGGTTTAACTTTATGTTAGTTTCATTATTTTTTAATATACATACAAACTAATTATAATATAATTAAATTTTTTAACGAAAGAGATTATATACAATCTGAACAAATTTGGATATGGATCAATGTTTTGGTGATCCGTTACATGATTTGATTTGAATCCAATTTGATTTTTTTTTATAAATATGGATTTGAATTCACCCTAATCCAATCGATCCATTGACAGGCTTACTCATAGGGACAAACCAGAACGATACATTCGGGCATTTAAAAATTAACTTTTGAGATCTTTAAGTCAAACTCGTTGAATCCCAAGGCAAGAAAACAAGGGGGCGCCGGGGGGGGGGGGGGGGTGGATAGGGGCGGCAATAGCTTCTACAACAGGGAGACAATCATATTTTATAACTGTCGGAACCTAAACTAATCAAGAAAGCAACAAATATAACGACTTTCCAAAAAGCCCTTGCTTCAGCCACAAAAGAGTTTACACAAGGAAAAGAGATTGCCTGATCCTCAACAATGGAAACATCACAGTTGCAAACCATGAAAGTTGGCACACTAAACTTAAACCCTACTAGTAGAGCACCATCGCAATTGATTTTCAGAGATCCTGGACGAGGAGCCTTCCACTTTAAAAGACTGGGCCGACTAGGCATGAAAACATTTTTCAAAGAATAAGAAGCGCTAGGTCTGCATGACTAAAACTCACGCGAGGCTGAAATTGCACTAGAAACAATTGATAATGGCTCAAACTCAATTCCATTAAACAATATATCATTCCTTCCTTTAGAAATGAACCAGCATAAGAAAGTGTTGGGAAATATATGAACTACTGAATCAAAAAATAATAAGGTAGAGAGTACACCTGGTTGAGTCGCGGACTAACTCGCTCTCTTTAAGACGTTTCGCGGCTCTGCCCGGAGTTGTGCTAGCAGTTCTGAAGATGCCACGCCGTCCCCAGGATGAAACAGCCCAGAAACTCTCTGTACGATCGATTTGCACTTTTTTCGATCGCTCGACAATAACACTCTATTTTATTGCTCGGGATCGGAAAATAATTTACTGCCGGAGGCTAAAATTTTTCTGCCGGAGGCTAAAAAATTTTCTGCCGGAAAAATAAATTTTTTTTTTTAGGTAGATGTCTGTCTCTCTTTCTTCCTTTTCTTTTGTATATCCTTTTGAAAATATTTCGAACCGTTTAAAGGGAGAAAGTGAGGAGACCAAAAACCACCTTTCCGAAAAATCCGCAAGAAAACACGGAGGGAAACACGGGAGCGTGGGATGAAATCGTGGGAACATGTTGGCTTAAATCACGGAGGAAAATAATGGAGCATTTTCTTATCCTTTATAAATTTAATTTATTTTTAATAAATAAAATTATTTAAAAGTATTTTGTATAAAAAGATAGAGTAAATACCATCAATGACCACTAAACTATTGGCAAATTTTACCAGTGGCCACTGTACTTTATTTTGTTACAATCGGACCATTAAATTATTAAAACGTACTACCAATGGCCACTCTGTTAAATCTCACCGTTAGTTTTTGGCGGGAACCGTTATTGCTTGAAATGATAAGGGTATTTTGGTCTTTTTCGTTTTTTTTTCTCTTTTCTTTTTCCTTTTTCTTTTCTTTTCTTTTCTTTTCTTTCTTCTTCCTTCTGCCTTTGTCCCTTTTCTTTTTTCTTCTTTTTCTTCCGATCTCTTCTTCTTCTTTTCTTCTTCTCCTTTCGATTAGTTCTTCTTCTTCTTCTTCTTCTCTCGCACCTCCGTTTCTCACGCCTCCTTCTCTTCCACCTCTGTTTCTCACGCCTCCTTCTCTCGCACCTGCGTCATGGTGGGATTCCTCCGGCCATATCTTGGATTTGCCGGGGGCGGCGGAGGCGCTTCCTCCGGAGAAGGTGTCCGAAGGGTTGTCTCCCTTCATGATTTTTCTTTCTTTTTTAATCATTTGGAGGATTATGAATGGTGGAAGAATCTGAAGATTGGGAGATTCGGTGCGGCACCGGATGATGTGGGGTGGGTTTGAGTTTTTAAAAAATTCCATCACAGGTTTGAAGCGAGTTAACATATATGTAATTGGGGTTTGATATTTGTCAAAATCAAAGAACAACAAATACACCAAATCAAATCAATTGCTTGAATTAATCAAATCAAATGGCAATTTCTTAAACAAGTATAAAAATTGAAGAAGAAATCAAAGGGGAAGAAGACATGTGGCCACTGGTAGAAGAAGAAGAAGAAGAAGAAGAAGAAGAAGAAGAAGAGGAGAAACAGGCTCGTCGGAGAAGAAAAAAAGAAGAAGAAGAGATCGGAAGAAAAAGAAGAAAAAAGAAAAGGGAAGAAAGGCAGAAGGAAGAAGAAAGAAAAGAAAAGAAAAGAAAAGAAAAGAAAAGAAAAGGGAAAAAGAAAAGAGAAAAAAAAACGAAAAAGACCAAAATACCCTTATCATTTCAAGCAATAACGGTTCCTGCCAAAAATTAACGGTGAGATTTAACGGAGTGGCCATTGGTAATACATTTTAATAATTTAATGGTCCGATTGTAACAAAATAAAGTACAGTGGCCACTGGTAAAATTTGTCAATAGTTTAGTGGTCATTGATGGTATTTACTCAAAAAGATAATACACTACACAAGCCCAAAGCCCGAGCCCGAGACCGGACCGGACCGGGTTGGGTCGGTCGGCGCGCGTGTGGAGAACCACATTCATCCAAGTCCTCACCCAATAGCACAAAAGTCTAATGCCCAAAGGGCTCAAGCCCTTAATTAAGCAAATTCTTCCATATAAAAACCCATGAAAGGTTTTATATTTCTCCTATGTGGGACTTGGGATAACATCACAACACATTAAATTACCTTGTCTTGGTTTTATTTTTCTTTAAATACACAAAAACTCCAACAATCCCCCACTTGTATTTTAGGAAAAACTTTTTCATCGAGCATATTCCATAGGACAATGCATAAGTAAAGGTATTTTTCAATTTGAACCTTTACGTAGTGTTTGTGTTTCAGACTATACTAGAGTAACTCGTAGTTTTGAACTCTATCTCTGACAATCACAACACACACTATCCCCAAGAGTGTTGTCCAAAAGCCAGCACGTTATGGCCATGTGCTTATATCCCGGTTAGTGAATGCTCTAGAGAATTTGCCCAAAATTCCATAGGAAGCGACCTCTCTTCCACATTCACATAGGTGAGTCTATCAAGAGTACTCTTGTAGCATCGGTACCCCACTCCACATAGAGCTATAGAACTCATTAAAAGCAAATGCTCAACCTTTTTTTTCGCTTCAAGATATCATGCTCCGTAGGGATGAGATAATACTACATGATTTCTAAAGTATCACTTATAATTTGTTGTTTACCCTTTGAACCTATTTCTTGGGATCTCCAGTCCATAGGTTGGGTTACCATTACAGTGACTCAAATCTCGTTGGGCGTTAACCCATCCCTTTCGATGTGTTAAGCACCTTTTCTCTCGTTAGTCCTTTCGTCAAAGGATCAGCCAAATTTTTCTCAGACCGCACATAATCCACTCTGACAGCACCTTTGGAGAGTAACTCTCTAACCGTGCTGTGTTTACGACGAATCTGTCGTTTCTTACCGTTGTAGTAACGGTTCTGAACTTTTGCAATAGTCGCGGTACTATCGCAGTGGATAAGGACAGCTGGTATCGGTCTCTCCCATAGAGGGGTATCTGCAAGAAAGCTTCTCAGCCAGCTTGCTTCTTCACTAGTAGTAGCTAGTGCTATCATCTCAGACTCCATCGTAGACTGGGCCAAAATGGTCTGTTTCTTGGATTTCCAAGAGACTGCACCTCTAGCAATGCTGAAGATATATCCACTAGTGGCCTTGGAATCTTCTGACAAGGTATTCCAGTCAGCATCGCTATATCCTTCTAGGACAGCGGGAAACTTTTGATAGTGTAACTTTAGGTCCATGGTTCTTTTTAAATAACGCATGACCCTCTCAATAGCATGCCAATGCTCCATACTAGGACTGCTAGTAAACCTACATAGTACCCCCACTGCATAAGCAATATCGGGCCTAGTGCAATCAGTAGTATATCGAAGGCTACCAATGATGCTCGCATACTCAGTTTGTCTAACATTGTCTCCAGTGTTCTTGAACAACTTCACACTAGGATCATATGGTGTACATGCTGGTTTACAATCTGAGTAATTATATTTTCTGAGAATCTTCTCAATGTAATGAGATTGATCCAAAGAAAGTCCCTTTTCCGTCCTAGTAATTTTAATCCCTAAAATTACATTGGCTTCTCCCAAATCCTTCATATCAAAATTTGCACATAGCATGGATTTCACATTATTAACTACATGGATATTAGAACAAAAAATAAGCAAGTCATCAACATATAAACATATAATAGTGCAAGCATTATTCTCAGTCTTATAATAAATGCATTTATCACTTTCATTAATTCTAAATCCATTTGCAATAATCAATTCATCAAATTTCTCATGCTATTGCTTAGGAGCCTGCTTCAAACCATAAAGGGATTTATCTAATTTGCATACTTTTTGTTCTTGGCCTGTAATAATGAATCCTTCAGGTTGTTCCATGTAGATTTCTTCCTCTAATTCTCTATTAAGGAAAGCGGTTTTAACATCCATTTGATGTACAACAAGATCATGCAAGGAAGCTAGGGCAATCAAAACACGTATAGACGTAATTCTAGTAACGGGAGAATAAGTATCAAAGAAATCTACATTTTCACGTTGTCTATAACCCTTGACAACTAAACGAGCTTTGTATTTGTCAACAGTGCCATCAGGTTTTAATTTCTTCTTAAGTATCCATTTACAACCTATGGTTTTACAACCAGGAGGAAGGTCTACTAGATGCCACGTTCTATTTGATTCTAAGGAATCCATTTCATCGTTAATGGCTTCTTGCCAAAGGTCAGCATCTAAAGAAGATAACGCTTCTTGAATAGTGGATGGATCATCTTCTAAAGTGTATGTATAAAAATCAGGCCCAAAGTCTTTAGCGGTTCTAACTCTTTTACTTTTTCTAGGTTCAATTGATGTACCATGGTGCATGGTACTGATAGGTAAAATAGAGCTAGAAGGTAAAGAGCTACCCCCACTATTCTTCAATTTAAAAGGGAATTTATCTTCAAAAAAGTCTACATCATTAGATTCAATAATAACATGATTTTTCAAATCATAAAATCTATAGGCCTTACTATTAATTGCATATCCGATAAAAACACATTCATAAGCTCTACTAATAAGCTTAGATCTTTTAGGATCAGGAATACATACGAAAGAAATGCACCCCCAAACGCGTAAATAAGAAATATTAGGCCTTTTATTATTTAAAATCTCATAGGGGGATAAATTAGATTTAATCTTAGGCACCCTATTAAGAATGTGACAAACGGTTAATAAAATCTCTCTCCACCAATGTGAGGCAGCCCCTGAATTTAGTAGCGTAGCAACAATTAATTCGGCAAAAGTTCTATTTTTCCTTTCGGCTTTTCCATTCATTTCAGGTGAATATGGAGCAGTCGTCTCATGAATAATACCAAGTGAAGTATAGAGATTTTTAAAATTAGTTGAATCATATTTGGTTCCTCTGTCACTTCGAAATCTTTTTATTTTCTTATTAAACTGATTTTCAATTTCTGTAGAAAATATTTTAAACATATCTATTGCTTCACTTTTATTTTTCATAAGGTAAATATAGGAAAAATCCGAATTATCATTAATAAAAGTAATAAAATACCTTTTTCCATTTCTCATTAAAACACCATCAAATTCACAAATATCCGAATGAATTAATTGAAAAGGTTCAGTTTCTCTTAAAACAGATTTATGAGGTGTTTTAGTAATCTTTGCTTGGCTACAGAATTCACATTTTTTGAAATCATTTAATGATAAGGGGAGAATAATTTCCAGTTTACTCATGTTCTTAATAAGGCGCTTATTAACATGACAGAGTCTAGCATGCCACACATTAAATGAACAAATCATATAAGCAGAACTAGAAACAACTTTATTAGCATCAACATTCAACTTAAACATCCCATCACAAGCATAACCCTTCCTCACAAATACACCATTCTTAGTAAGAGTAAACAAATCTGCCCCAATAGTTTGAACAAATCCAGCTTTATTAAGGATGTAGCCCGAAACAAGATTCTTTCTAATTTCTGGAGTATGCAGAACATCCTTAAGGATGACAGTCTTTCCAGAAGTGAATTTCAACTCGACATTACCCGTCCCCGTAACATTAGTGGTGTGGGAATCACCCAACAACACTTTCTTATCAACAGCATCAGAATAGGTTTTAAATAAAGCACGATCATGGCAGACATGACGAGAGGCGCCAGTATCTACCCACCAGCCTTCAGAACCCGATACCAGATTAATTTCTGTTATCATAGCCACTAAGGGCTCTTCTTCAGTAACATTCGCCTGAGGAACTCGGCGTTTGTTTCGACAATTTCTTGCCAGATGACCAGGCTTTCCACAGTGATAGCAAGAGAACACACTGTTATTATTATTGTTATTATTATTATTATTATTATTATTATTATTATTATTATTAGCCTGGCCATTTTTGTTTTGGTTCTGAGTTTGGTTGTTCCTATTCTGGTTCCCGTACAAGATCGCATTATTTTCACCGTTCTGATTTTTCATATTTTTTCGTTCGGCCTTAGTGCAGGAGGGGTGTTGTTCGAGCGATTTTGATTTTGATTACGGTTTTGATTTTTGTTGAAAACAACCAGAACCTCATCATTCCGATCTTGTTTACGATTTTCCTCTTCAATCCTGAATTTTGTAATCAAACTTTCAAATGAAAACTCCTTAGATTTGTGACGCAAACTATTTTTAAAATCTTTCTAGCCAGGGGTAATTTATCAATCAAAACTGCCACTTGAAACTGCTCATCAAAATTCATTCCTTCAGAAATAATCTCATATGCAATTTTCTGAAGTTCGTGAGACTGTGTAACAATAGACTTGTCGTCCGTCATCTGATATTTCAGATAACGACTGACAGCGTATTTTTTAGACCCAGCCTCTTCAGTGTCATATTTCTTTTGAAGTGAATCCCAAATTTCTTTTGCGGATTTGCACGGGAGGTAAACATCATAAAGCTCATCATGAAGAGCATTCAAGATCATATTTCTGCATGCATAATCATTGTCTTCCAAAGTTTTAAGAGTCTTATGATCTGCCTCAGAAATCGGACCAGGGAAGGTGGGTTTTTCAGAAACACAAGTAGATTCCACCTTCTTAAGAGTTAAGTAAAAAAATATTTTTTTTTTTCACCTCTTAAAGTGCAGATCCTCAAATTTAAAAGGTTGATTCAATGAGCCAGAAGCAGCAGCTTGATTATGTTCATTAGCCATGACAACAGTTATACAAAAAATAGCAGAATAGAAAACGTCTTAAAATTGTTGGGAAATATATGAACTACTGAATCAAAAAATAATAAGGTAGAGAGTACACCTGGTTGAGTCGCGGACTAAGTCGCTCTCTTTAAGACGTTTCGCGGCTCTGCACGGAGTTGTGCTAGCAGTTCTGAAGATTGATAAACGCTTAATATTGTCATTCATTTGCTTATTTTCGGAGTTGTTTGACGCGTTTATTTCTCTAAAACTACTCGGTTTGCCAACTTATTTCGCGATTAGTCTCGTAGCACTTTTGTATTTAACAATGCTTGGAAAGGCATATTTTTGTATTTATTTTGGTGTCTTTAGATTTCAAGAAATATTGTATTTAATACAATATTAGAATTTTTCATGGACAAAAAGAATTCAAGAAAGTGAAAGTCTCCATGTGATTAAAGAGTATCCAAGAAAAAAAGTCTCCATGTCCATGTGATTAAAGAGCATCCAAGAAAGAAAGTGGAATTCTCCATGTGATTAAAGAGCATCCAAGAAAGTGGAATTCTCCACCAAAAATAAACAATAAAAATAAAAATAAAAAAATAAAAATAAAAAAGCATTGTTTATTATTTTAGGATCCAACACAACTCTCCTATTTATAGTCTTCATTGTTGTGTTGGAGAGAACACTTTTATTACTTCTCATTTCTCAATTTATAGAGAGCTTGTAATAGTTTTATTTTCTAGAGAGAGAAATGGAGTTCACTTTGATAATTCTTGTCTCTACATTTATTATGGAGTAATTTCTTTGCTAAGGCTAAAAGATGAAGTTTGCAATGCATTAATTATGTAAGTTCAATTCTCATTCCTTTGTTAGTATTGTTAAATACTTTTTGAATCCTTCATCTTCTCCATTTTTTCAACCATTCATAAGCTAGTAAAATAATTTTCATATGATGATTTGACTTTGTATGCCTTGTATACATAGATCTCAAGCATTAATGAGGAAATGATACACTTGTGTATTTCTTACTAGCCTATGTTCATTCTTTCTTTGAATGAGATACTTTTCATTGACAAGCATGATTAGTCTTTGATATTCATAAAAACACCATAAATTTGAGATTTTAATCTTTAAATACTTTAATGATATGTTGAGTGCTTTCTACACTTTATGTGATTTTAAGACTCATCATCTTCTTAGTTAAAGTATTGCCAAAGAAGATCTTTTAAATTTATGTCATAAACAACTTCATTAATCATTTTAAGGATTCAATTTGTATTTATCAAATAAGTCTATATAGGACGGTTTGACCTCCACCTAGACCTCCCAATCTTAGACAAATGAAATGTTATGATTTATTGAGCTAAACTCCTTGTAGTTGGCCATTTTCATAATCAAGTCATTTGCCTAGGGGAAGCTAACAATGAGTTCTTAAATGCCTAGTTTAAATTTATGCCTTTTCTTTTTGTGTATTTTAAGTTTGAATCTTGGTTGATATTATATGGGAATGGGTTGCACTTGCTTTACACCCTTTGTCACAAGATAAAAATGAGAGATACACTTGTGTTGATATTTGCTTACACCCTTTCTTTATATGGCATTTATATGGGAATGGGTTGCTTTTGCTCCACACCCTTTTGCTTAGAAATGGGTAAAATATTCAACACTTAGGAATTGCATTGAGAACTTTAAATGAGATTGATTTTACTTAACTTTGCAAAACAAATGAATTCTATAATGCCTTAGCCTTTTCTCATCTATTATTACATCATTTTAATTTTTATTGCAAGACTTTAAAATCAACAACTAAAATCAACCAATCATATTCTCTTAAACAAAGCCTTGGACTCGTAATCACTACATCGTCTTTCCGACTATCCTTGTGGTTCGACACTTGAACTTACCAAGTATTATAACTTGACAACCTGCACTTGGGTACGTAAGCACGAAAATATTTTCGGCGCTTCAAGTTTTTGGCGCCGTTGCCGGGGATACGGCGAAAGACGAATTACGGGTTTTGTAAAAAAAAAAAAAATCACTTTGTAAGTATTCTCTCCCTTTGTAAATTACTTTTCCTACTTATTATTATTTTTTTTTAGGTGGAAAATTTTATTCGAGATTACCCTTCCGGGCTTATGCCCGAAAATTTGTACATTGATCTTCGCATAAGTCCACCAAGAGGCCAACCACTTCCAAGGCATCCTAGTCCTTCACCTACTCCTTCCGAAATGGCTGACGAGGACAACGAGTCAAATACATGAGAAAACAATAATCACCATCCTCCGGTTCGAACAATGAGGGATTATCTTCAACCACCTCGGGCGACGTCTAATTCTTGCATCATTCTCCCCACCGGACAAGCGAGAACATTCTCCTTCAAGCCAGGTATGCTTCAACATATCCCCTCTTTTCATGGTATGGAATCTGAAAATCCGTACTTACATTTGAAAGATTTCGAGGAAGTTTGCTCCACGTTTCGTGAGGCAAACACCAATGAGGAAGTAATGCGTTTAAAACTTTTTCCTTTCTCCTTAAAAGATAAAGGAAAAATATGGTTGAATGCTCTAAGACCGCAATCTATTCGATCTTGGCAAGTACTTCAATCGGAGTTTTTGAAAAAATTCTTTCCCGTCCATCGGACCAACGCTTTGAGAAGAGCGATATCCAATTTTTCGCCAAAAGAAAATGAAAGTTTTTACAAGTGTTGGGAAAGATACAAGGAACTTTTAAACGCATGTCCTCACCATGGCCACGAAACATGGAGCCTTGTAAGCTATTTTTACGAATCTCTTACTCCCAAAATGCGTACATTTGTAGAGACCATGTGTAATGGTCAATTTTTGAGTAAAAGTCCCGAGGAGGCCTTGTTGTATTTTGATGAATTGGCGGAAGGTGCCCAAAATTGGAACACCTATACCGAGGAACCTAAGGCCAAACCTATGGGAAAGGGTGGGTTGTACCAAATATCCAATGATGATGACATGGGGGTAAGGTTGTTCCAATTGTCTAAGAAGGTAGAGGCCTTAGAGACAAACAAGCTTAGAGATGTCAATGTAGTATCATCAAGTCAATTGTGTGTCATTTGTGAAAAGTTGGGGCATTCCACGGAGGAGTGTCACACAATTCCGGCCTTCAAAGAGGTCCTTCAAAGTCCCTCACAAGTCAATACTATGAACTCATATTCTAGGCCACACAATGATCCATTTTCTCAAAGGTACAATGAAGGGTGGAGGAATCATCCTAACTTTAGTTGGGGAGGAAATCAAAATGCTCATCAAAATTCCAATGCAAATTCAAATTCTTTCCAACCAAGACCACCACCACCCCAAAACAACTCTTTTGGCCAAACTAACCCAAACCCAAATTCAAATTTGGAGTCTCTTTTGCGGCAATTTATAGATAAGACCAATAGAGAGGTTAGTGATTTAAAAACCCAAATGCCCAAACTCACAACCGCGTTGTCCACCCAAGAAAAAGGAAAGTTTCCATCCCAACCCTTAGCTAATCCCCGAGGCCAAGCTTTAGTGATTAATGAGGGTGAATTGAGTGGCAATGTTGAGGAGTTGAAATCCATCACCATCCTTAGGAGTGGGAAAGAGATTGACAAAACTATAGTTCCTAAGGCCAAAAAGCCGGTGGACATAGGTGAGTCAAGCCAAGTTGAGAAGGTCACCATTGAAAAGAGAATGAGGGAAGAAGAGAGAGTCAGAAAAGAGGATTTGGAAAAAATCAAGAGTAGTGTCAAAATCCCTTTTCCGGAAAGGTTATCTCAACCTTTGAAAGAGACCCAAAATGCCGAAGTTCTTGATGTGTTCAAACAAGTTAAAATTAACATTCCATTGCTTGATGCGGTGAAACAAATTCCTTCTTATGCAAAATTTTTAAAAGATTTGTGCACCACTAAGAGGCGATTGAATGTTAAAAAGAAGGCATTTATGGCGGAACAAGTGAGTTCAATAATGCAAGGCACTCGAATTCCAAAATTCAAAGATCCCGGTTGCCCCACCATTTCTTGTTTGATTGGCAACTTTAGAATAAAAAATGCATTGCTTGATCTGGGGGCGAGTGTTAATGTTTTGCCATATTCTGTCTACCAACAATTGGGTTTAGGAGAGTTGAAACCCACGAAAGTCACGATCCAATTGGCGGATCGATCGGTCAAGATTCCAAGGGGAATTGTAGAGGATGTGCTAATTCAAATTGATAAATTCTATTTTCCTGTGGATTTCATAGTTCTTGACATGCAACCGGTATCCAATCCCGGAAATGAGATTCCCGTAATTTTGGAAGACCCTTTCTTGCAACATCAAATGCTATCATCAATTGCAAAAATGGGATTGTAAAATTGGCCTTTGGAAATATGACTCTTGAGCTTAACGTGTTTTCAATAAGTAACAAACAAGATGATTTTGATGATGAAATTGAACATGTAAACATGATAGAGTCACTAGTACAAGACCATTTTTCTTTCACTTATGAATCGGAATCATTGGAAGATTTGCTAACCACTCCCAATGATCCCGAGGAATGTGTGCATGTGTTTTCTTTGGATGATAGGAACAAGGAAGAACTCTTGAAGAATGAAGAAAATGCACAAGTGGAAAATGCACAAGTGGAACCACCAATTCTTGAAGGAAAGATGGAGCTCAAGCCTCTTCCTAGCAATTTGAAGTACGCTTTCCTAGGTGCTTTTGAAACTTACCCCGTGATAATTTCTTCCGAACTCTCAAAGGATCAAGAAGAACGGTTGGTAAGTATGCTAAGTAAGTATCAAAAAGCTTTTGGGTGGAAGTTGGCCAACCTCCAAGAAATTAGTCCATTGATTTGCACTCACAAAATTCACTTGGAGGAAGGTGCAAAGCCATCAAGACAATTTCAACGCCGGTTAAATCCTCACATGCAAGAAGTAGTAAGAACCGAGGTGTTAAAATTGCTTGATGCCAAGATCATCTATCCAATTTCGGATAGCAAATGGGTGAGTCCGACCCAAGTTGTACCTAAAAAATCTGGGCTTACGGTAGTAAAAAATGAAAATGATGAGTTAATACCCCAAAGAGTCACCACCGGGTGGCGAATGTGCATAGACTACCGTAAGTTAAATGAAGTCACTAGAAAGGACCATTTTCCTCTTTCATTCTTAGATCAAACACTTGAAAGAATGGCGGGTCATGAGTTCTATTCGTTTTTAGATGGATTTTCTGGGTATAATCAAATCGAAATTGATCTTGAGGACCAAGAAAAAACAACCTTCACATGTCCGTTTGGTACTTTTGCTTATCGAAAAATGCCTTTTGGTTTGTACAATGCACCGGCCACTTTTCAAAGATGTATGTTGAGCATTTTTAGCGATATGGTAGAGAAAACTCTAGAGGTTTTTATGGACAATTTTACCGTTTACGGTAAGTCGTTCGATAATTGTTTGCTCAATGTTGAACATATGTTAGCAAGGTGTATCGAGAAGCAACTCGTCCTCAATTGGGAGAAATGCCATTTCATGGTGACAAAAGGCATTGTATTGGGCCATGTTGTATCGGGAAAAGGCATTGAAGCAGACAAGGCAAAGATCGAGCTTATCTCAAAGCTCCCCACCCCCAAGTCAATCAAGGATGTTCGCTCATTCTTGGGGCATGTCGGATTCTACCGAAGGTTCATTCAAAATTTTAGCACCATTGCTAAACCCATGTGCAAGTTGCTCTTGAAAGATGCCCCATTTGAAGAAGCCTTTGTGAAACTCAAGCACATGCTCTCCTATTTATAGTCTTCATTGTTTATTATTTTAGGATCCAACACAACTCTCCTATTTATAGTCTTCATTGTTGTGTTGGAGAGAACGCTTTTATTACTTCTCATTTCTCAATTTATAGAGAGCTTGTAATAGTTTTATTTTCTAGAGAGAGAAATGGAGTTCACTTTGATAATTCTTGTCTCTACATTTATTATGGAGTAATTTCTTTGCTAAGGCTAAAAGATGAAGTTTGCAATGCATTAATTATGTAAGTTCAATTCTCATTCCTTTGTTAGTATTGTTAAATACTTTTTGAATCCTTCATCTTCTCCATTTTTTCAACCATTCATAAGCTAGTAAGATAATTTTCATATGATGATTTGACTTTGTATGCCTTGTATACATAGATCTCAAGCATTAATGAGGAAATGATACACTTGTGTATTTCTTACTAGCCTATGTCCATTCTTTCTTTGAATGAGATACTTTTCATTGACAAGCATGATTAGTCTTTGATATTCATAGAAACACCATAAATTTGAGATTTTAATCTTTAAATACTTTAATGATATGTTGAGTGCTTTCTACACTTTATGTGATTTTAAGACTCATCATCTTCTTAGTTAAAGTATTGCCAAAGAAGATCTTTTAAATTTATGTCATAAACAACTTCATTAATCATTTTAAGGATTCAATTTGTATTTATCAAATAAGTCTATATAGGACAGTTTGACCTCCACCTAGACCTCTCAATCTTAGACAAATGAAATGTTATGATTTATTGAGCTAAACTCCTTGTAGTTGGCCATTTTCATAATCAAGTCATTTGCCTAGGGAAAACTAACAATGAGTTCTTAAATGCCTAGTTTAAATTTATGCCTTTTCTTTTTGTGTATTTTAAGTTTGAATCTTGGTTGATATTATATGGGAATGGGTTGCACTTGCTTCACACCCTTTGTCACAAGATAAAAATGAGATATACACTTGTGTTGATATTTGCTTACATCCTTTCTTTATATGGCATTTATATGGGAATGGGTTGCTTTTGCTCCACACCCTTTTGCTTAGAAATGGGTAAAATATTCAACACTTAGGAATTGCATTGAGAACTTTAAATGAGATTGATTTTACTTAACTTTGCAAAACAAATGAATTCTATAATGCCTTAGCCTTTTCTCATCTATTATTACATCATTTTAATTTTTATTGCAAGACTTTAAAATCAACAACTAAAATCAACCAATCATATTCTCTTAAACAAAGCCTTGGACTCGTAATCACTACATCGTCTTTCCGACTATCCTTGTGGTTCGACACTTGGACTTACCAAGTATTATAACTTGACAACCTGCACTTGGGTACCTAAGCACGAAAATATTTTCGGCGCGTCAAAGATGCCACGCCGTCCCCAGGATGAAACAGCCCAGAAACTCTCTGTACGATCGATTTGCACTTTTTTCGATTACTCGACAATAACACTCTATTTAATTGCTCGGGATCGGAAAAGAATTTACTGCTGGAGGCTAAAATTTTTCTGTCGTTCTGCCGGAAAAATAAATTTTTTTTTTAGGTAGATGTCTGTCTCTCTTTCTTCCTTTTCTTTCGTATATCCTTTTGAAAATATTTTGAACCGTTTAAAGGGAGAAAGTGAGATGAAATCGTGGGAACATGTTGGCTTAAATCACGAGGAAAATAGTGGAGCATTTTCTTATCCTTTATAAATTTAATTTATTTTTAATAAATAAAATTATTTAAAAGTATTTTGTTTAAAAAGATAATACACTACACAAGCCCGAGACCGGACTGGGTCGGGTTTGTCGGCGCGCGTGTGGAGAACCACATTCATCCAAGTCCTCACCCAATAGCACAAAAGTCTAATGCCCAAAGGGCTCAAACCCTTAAGCAAATTTTTCCATATAAAAACCCATGAAAGGTTTTATATCTCTCCTATGTGGGACTTGGGATAACATCACAACACATTAAATCACCTTGTCTTGGTTTTATTTTTCTTTAAATAAACAAAAACTCCAATAGAAAGAGAATAACGGCGCCTCTTGCACACCATCTAAGAAACGCTTTCTGAGAATTCTCAAGCACTCATTGAACCACACCTCAATTATTGAAACTTTTGCTTTGTTGATGCAAAGAGCAACAGGACTCCCCAACCACACTTCACAAACCGCAGGGAGAATATGTTCAATTTTCTCAACCTCTTTTTCACAAATTGGGCACAACGGGGAAGGGGAGCACCTGCTTACGCCATAGTAAAAATTTTGAGGCTACAGTGTTAGAAGCACAATTCCATAATTAAGAAAATTTTGAAACCATTATGTTTTGATCATTTATAAAATTTAATGATCAGCATGAACTGTAATTTATGAGCTTCTATGATGGCTCCAAAGGTAAACCTAATGGTTGGCATAAAAGTTTTATTCTTAATGGCTTTTAACCGTTATAAAAGTGTAATACCCGTAATTCGTAACGCTTGTGAACCGTATTATTATTTATGGGAAATTTGGTAACTGTTGTAATTAAACCGTCGTTATCCTTCTACATCATCCACTGACTGGTTTTTATAAATTATCAAAAAGTGCAATATATGTATTTAGCCCATCTTTACACTTTGGGTAACATAGAAATTTTTCAACAAAATAAACATTGTATTTTGCATTCAATATAAAAAAATTAGACCCGACAAAATTACACGTTACATGATAACACGATACAAAATTATTTGTTGATGTATGAAGCCTTAATGAATTCGTGTGGTTATCAGATTTACCCATTTGAAAAAGAATAATAACAAATTGGTTACGAGTTTAATTACCCTTAACGAATTTAGGTGAAACGTTAAACAAGTATTTTTTTTAACTAAAATGAGGCCATGGGTTAAAAGGGCTCCCTCCTCAATTATTTCCAAAAGGACACCTTAACTTTTCATTTCAAAATAATACACACCTTTATCTAAAATACCCTTCTTTCATTTATTTATATAAAAAATAAAAATTTAATCAACAATGGCCGCCGCCAGCATCCACCACTGCCAAAGCTCTAGCAACCACAATTGGAGCTCCGACGAATAAGTGCCAGAGTCCTCATCATAACTCCGTAACCACTACAGGAGTGACAGGCTTTACTGGAGCTTTGACATATATAGGTATTGCAAATGTATTTTTATACTAAATCTGCAACAACTAATGATATATAATTTAGTGCAAATCTAATTTTACACTAAATCGTTAATTAAATATCCAATGATACATATTATAGAACAAATTCATTTTTCGCGACAAATCGCAAGCAACTATAATATAGATTTTAGTGCAAATTTATTTTTGCACTAAATCCGCTAGCAACCAATGTTATCAATTTTAGGGCAAATATTGTGCACGAAATCCATAGACAAATTGGGATATGAATTTTAGTACAAATTTATTTTTGCACTAAATCCACATATAATTAAAGTTGTAAATTTGAGTGCAAATATATTTTTGTACTAAATTAGCGGGCAATTGAATACGTAAATTTGAATACAATTTATTTTTGTACTGTATAGAAATTCTTACCGGAGCTCTAGTGTCTAGGGACCTGGTCGGAGCTCCAACACTGGTTGCCGGAATTCAGGTGGATGGTAGTTGCGGAGGTGGAACCATTATTGGTGATAAAGAAATAAAGATATATCATGGTAAAGGGGTGTATCTTTTTAGTATATAAAGATTGAAAGTTGTCCTCATGGCTAAAACAAATTGTGGAAAAAGTCCTCCATCTATTATGGAATAGGAATGTGTTACGGTGGAGACACTTACGACACATTTTTTCAACTAAAATTTATTAAATCATGAAAGGGCTTGTATCTGTCTTAGGATTTATGGATATGTTATCTCTGTTTTTCTTTTTAGCTCTTTACTCGTGTTTTAATAGTGTCTTTTTTCCCCCAAAAAAAAAATACATCAATATAAAATTTAAACTCAAGTCTTCTTGCTAGTCAAGAGTGAGATTCGGCCACTAAGCTAATCCCAATGGTTATGTTATACTAATCCAAATCTTTTTAGAAAATTAATTTTATTATTATTTTTAACTTTATTTGTTTAACGATACAATTGTGTCGTGCCATGTTAGTGATAACATATTGAGTCGTATACAAATTAGAAAAGAGCAACTGATAGTTTATTGAATTGTGTTTGGGCAGGTAAAGTTAAAAATTACATGTATTCGTTAAAAACCCGACACGAAACAGACACGAACTGATATGTTGAGATCTATAGATAATAATCAATAATATTCATCAACAGAGAGCTAAATTATTTCTCACAATTAAACATTCACTTATCTTAGTCATTATTTTCTAAAATTTTAATCTTTATATATATATATGTACAACTTTATCTCTTGCAAACTTAACTTTGCATAACTCCGAAAAAATTATTATGTGCATTTTATTAATAAATATGTTTTGAATATGTAATTTATTAAAATTATTCTAAAGCACTGTTAATTAAACATTTATTTATAAAACAATTTTAAAGCACTGTTAATTAAACATTTATTTATTCTAAAGGGATTACATTTAGATGAGCTTAGAAATAAAACAATTTTAAAAATAAAACAATTTTAGAAATAAAAGAAATGGGAAATTTCATTCAAATTGGGAAATTTCATCCAGTGAAGTCATCTGCTTCAAATTTGGTTAAAAGTTTGGATGTTATATCAACAAAAAAATATTATCTTTTTCTAATATGCAAAGAGTTTAACTTCCTCTAATATCTCAATATCCTCCTCTAATATCTCAATATTCAATGTTGTTATATAAAAAATACATAACTATAACGAGTATGTAATTTCTAATTAGCTCACTAAAATATAACTCAACCTACTCAAATATATGGTCAATATTCATGTGCTCTCCATGACCCATTTGAAATACAAAACATGCCTGTTGAATAATAAAACATTTTTCAAAATTGATTTTAAATAAAACTAATTCATAAAATGTACCATGGGTATATAAAAATAAATAAACTTTAATAGGTAAATTTTATGAACCATATTATACAAAATTTATAATAATATAAAATTATTTTTAAGGGAGATAATTAATTTGATATTAACCTTTGCTCAAAAGGAATATAATTCCAATATATATAAACTTTTAGTTTTAAAAATTATTACGATAAGGTCATATATAAGTCACTATACAAAAAAGTTTATTTTATTAGTACTTTTTTATTTTAAAAAAAAATAAGTCTCTTTTCTTTTCTAGATAATAAAAAATTCCCCATTCCATTCCACTACAACTTACATTTTTTTTTTAATAAAAAAAGACTAAGAGAGAACAAGAAAAGGAAAATCTACCACCAATACACAGAAAAAGCTAACCAATTCCTTCAGGTGCAAAATCCGAGGACAGCAAACTTGTGAACTCCCGTGGCAAATTAGTTAGACTACCCAATAACGTAAGCCTGTCAATAGATCAAAATTGTATTCGAATTTGACCAAAACCCGATTCATTTAGTCAGATATGAATTAAAAATTATGATCCTTACATCCAATTTTGATCCGAACCTATTAAGCTTTAATTTGATTAACAAATCGGATATGAATATATCGATCCGATTTGTTTGAAATCAGATCCAATGCAAGACAAACATTTATACTTAAATTTATCATTATTTATATTTACCACGTTAAATTAATACACTTATAAAAATAACTATAAGTTAAAAAGCATTAATTAAGTTTCTTTTTACATGAAAAGAAGAAATTTGATTGCGGTTAGGTTTGACTTTTATGTTAGTTTCTTTTTTGTTTTATATACTTACAAACTAATTATAATATAATTAAAAATTTTAACGTAATGGATCATTGATTTGGTGATTCGTACATGTTTCGATTTGAATTTTTTTTTTAAATATGGATTTGGATTCACCTTATTCCAATCGATCCGTTGACAGGCCTACTCGTGGGGACAAACCGGAACGATATACTTGGGCATTTAAAAGTTAACTTTCAAGATCTTTAAATCAAACTTGTTGAATCCCAAGGCAAGAAAACATGGGGGCGGCAATAGCTTCTACAACAGGGAGACAATCCGAATTTATAACTGTCGGAACTTGAACCAATTGAGAAAGAAACAAATATAATGACTTCTCAAATAGCCCTAGCTTTAGCCACGAAAGAGTTCACACAAGGAAAAGAGATTGCTAGATCCTTAACAATAGAACCATCACAGTTGCGAACCATGAAAGTTGACTCACCAAACTTAAGCCCAACCAGCAAAGCACCATTACAGTTGATTTTCAGAGATCCTGGACAAGGAGCCTTCCACTTTAAAAGACTGGGCCGATGATGTTGATAAAATATCGCGTTATGGTAGCCCAAGTGTAGGCACGTCAAATTGTAATATAGTCTCGGAAGTCCGAGTATCGATCTACAGGGATAGCTGGAAAGGTATGGAATGGATTATATATTTTACGGTTTTTTGGTTTTTGTAAAAGATTAGTTATCGAACAATGTAAATTAAATTGGTAATGAAAAGTGTTAAGAAAACATTAAGGTAAGTGGAAGTTACTCGCGATATAAGAAATGGCATTTACAATCTCATACAAAGATTTCAATACAATAATCTTGAGAATGGAAAATATTGTCATATCTCTTAATAACAAAGAATGTGAAACTAGGCAATTCATTCCCGGGTTGAAGATATATCAAGAGAGAATACCACTACACCAAAACAGGCATTTTGTAACATGCATTTTGCGTTACTAATAATTTCTGTAACGCATAAAGACCGTTACTATTTAGGCGTGGCATTTGCTCTAGTAACGGATAATAACCGTTACTGAAATTAATAAATAACCGTTACTATAATTATATCTGTAACGGATTTTAACCGTTACAGACGTCATGAAAACCGTTATTAAATTATTTTTTGTCACACTTTTTATCTGTTACTATAATTAAAATAGTGTTACTGTATAATAATTATTTATTAAATAATTTTTCGTAGTAACGGATAGAAACCGTTACGGACCTTGAAACACTTTTTAGAATATTGAATAAAGTGCTGCAAATACAGTAACGGATAAAAACCGTTACTAACACAAAATATTTAAAAAAAAAATTGCCTCAATTTTGTGCACCCTGCAGCTAGTATGTATGTTTATTATTAAATATTAATAGAATTGAGTTGTGCTTACGTAAAATGGCTTCACACTACTTAACACAGTCCCGTCTTCTTTTTGATGACCCGCAAACCATGCATCGACTCGATCGATACTTTTTTCTGGCTCCGCTTCTTGCTACAATTGTAAATTTCATAAGTACCAATAAAAAAATGAAATTTAATATAACCTTAAAAACATACCAGTTCGTATGTTTTTTGAGCATAAGAATAACGTCCAAGACAATGAGAATACTGCAGCTGCGCTCGATTTTCAGCATTTTTTAGTTTTTGCTCTTTCTTTTTAGGTTTATTTTCATTTTCCGAAAATTCCTTCCAATGATTTGGGTCCATTCCTCTTGGAGCTTCCTCATTCTCACTTTCCAAACTTTTTCGTAATGTGGTTTTATATGTCCTAAATTTTTGGGACCATCCTTTCTCCAACATAGGACGAGCAACCTCCTCCGGAATATCAAGTGCAAATTCATCCTGTAGTCATAAAAGTTTTGATTAAGTTGTAATATAAATGATAATTAAATATTTAACTACTAAAAAAACAGTGGTCACCATCAAGTTGCGCCAAACATCATCTTTAAAATTTTTTGGCACTTGTCTCCAATCCGGGTAATGCACTGGTACACAAGCCCTTACAAAATCTCCACAACGATTACTCCATTTCCTAGAATTATTCCCAACCACACTCCCATTTGGTGCGATAACAATATGCAATTTTTCCTTTTCTTTTTCTGTTTTCGATGACTGAGATAAGAGTGTGGGTGAAGAGAGTGATGGCTGCTTCGAACCTGCACTTGACATAATTGATTGTGCCTAACAA
The DNA here is from genome assembly GCA_021464415.1 of Lonicera japonica. Lineage (NCBI taxonomy): Eukaryota > Viridiplantae > Streptophyta > Magnoliopsida > Dipsacales > Caprifoliaceae > Lonicera > Lonicera japonica. The sequence continues at coordinate 78,542 of JAKCWG010000643.1, read as the reverse complement.
GAAAATAAAAAATTAACTAATTTAACATAAAAAGAAATAATTAATTAAACAAGAAAAGTAATTTAATTGGATGCAAGTTCCATGAAATGAAAAATACATCAAATGGTCATAAAAGAAGCAAGTAATTAAACATGAGACATTAAAGGTCTTTCAAAAAACAAAAGGAAAAGGGCTATATCCAAAGCTGTATATTAACAAGGATAATATAACCAAAGGAAAAAAAAACATAAAACAAGCATAGAGACACTGGTTTTAAGAATAAGGCTATAATCCAGCATAAGTACAAATATACACGTGTTTTAAATACAAAAGTATATATATTATGATTTCTTTCTAATTAGCATAGGCTCAATTATGAATTTATGAAGCCTTCATTTTCGATTGATTAGAAAATGAAAATAATAATAATTAGAGGACTAGGCCCTACATAGAATAGACTTAAAGTTAGGACCAATTGACCAAATTTAGCACACAGCACCATTTTATTTCTCATTTCATTTTAGAAAGTTTGATTACATCTAATTGTGTTTTTCGTAGCAGCAAAACTCAAATTCTTTAGTAGAAAGAACATATCTCAATTCACAATAACTAGGGCTTATTCAAAATTATGTGAGCAACAGTGATACAAATGCAGCTACAAGCACCAAAAATGTATTTATGAGCATCGTATTATGTAATACTCTAAAGTGTAGTGACTGCAGATATCTTCACATAACTTGTAACCATATGTATTCACCTGTTTTTATAGGGTTAAAAATAAAAGGCTCGAGACAAAGGACCTATTTTGAAATATGACTAGTTAATGCTCAAGAGTTCCTTCAGACAAAGGCAAAAAAGTGTTCATTAACTGCATATAGCTTTAGTGCAATCAAGGCAGCCTATGACAATGAAAGAAACTATTGTATATTACCTTTGAGAGCCCAGTCAAGCTATCCCTGATTTTGGGAATAATCAGAATCTGAGTAGGAGCTTGAGGAGATACCACTTTGAAAGCAAGAACCTGCCCATAAAAATGTCACAAAATTAAAGAAAAAGGTGATAGTTCTAAAAGAATTTTCACAGGCAGTTTATATAAACAAGAATACTCAAAAAGGGAATATAAACCAGATTATTTTTTGCAGCAATGATTTAACACAGCAATAGCAACAAATTTATGCAGTGACATATTTACGCAGCAATAGCAACAGATTTACGCAGCAATAACAATAGCAACGGATTTACGCAGCAACAAATATACGCAGCAATAGCAACATATTTACGCAGCAACAGATTTATGCAGCAATAGCAACAAATTTACGCAGCCATGGAACAACCGAAAGTACACAACTAATCCAAATCACACAAGAATACCGGTTCAAATACATAATATAGTTCTAGGATTTTGAAGAAGAAGAAGAAGAAGAAGAAGAAGAAGAAGAAGAAGAAGAACTAAGAAGCAATACAAAAAAAAATCAAAATGGGCAAAAAAAAAGACCTAGATTTGACAAATGAAGGGTTATAGTCGAATAAGAAGAACTAAGAAGAAGAGGAGGATGTTACCTTTTCAACCAACCAAGGAAAACCATGGATGGCCAGCGAAAGATCATCGATGACCAGCAATCTGAGTGCGGCTAGATTGACGGGAAGATTTGGGGAGTTTTTGGAGAAAGAGAAGTAGCAAGGAGGGAGAGTGGTGAGTAGGAGGGAAGTGAAATTTTGGGTTAGATATTTTGGGTGTTAATTTATTTTTTTTAATAAAAAAATATATTGTCTATTAATGTTATTTTAAAAAAAATAGTTGCCACGCCTCTTCAACGTTACTACCTAATTTAAAAACCGTTACTGAATTATAAATAATTTTAAATTTGGTTAATTAGATGTAATAACGGTTTTATTGTACCCTGTAACAGACTATACATGTTACAAGCTAGTAACGGACTTTGAATGTTACTAATAGAAAAAAAAAACCGTTACTAATTTCCTGTTTTGGTGTAGTGTACAACAAAATTCCACCAAAGACGAAGTTATCGTCTCTTTCCCTTAGCTACGGGTGTGAAGCAAGGCAACCAATTCCTAATAAAGCTAAACTGAGGTAGAGATGATAAACTCATCGTAAAAAGGGTTTTATATGAAGCTTGTATGTGAAATCTCATGGTTTAAAAGAATGAAAATTAGATAGTGAATCATTACAATGAAACGAAACGAAGTTTATAGAATAAATTCATTAACTAATCGATTATCACTTCGGAAAGACAATAATGATTCTAAATATCACATAAAGTGTATAAAGCACTCAAAATATCATTAAATAAATCAAAGATTAGCTTAACAAATTTATAACTCATCTATGGAGTTAAGAACTCTTCATAATCTCTACAAAGAGGAAAAAAGTCCATAGATGAGGAAAAAAGACTACAAGCTTTCTAGAACCATACAAGTATGTTAGATTATTATTTATGCTCAGGAACTAAACATACAAGGCAAGTAAAGTTTAATCATCTTATGAAAATACCTAGAAAGCTTGTAAAACAGTTGGTTTGTAAAGGAAAATGATTCACAAGTATTTATTAAACTTTAAATATGGATTGAGAAATTAATAACCGAAAATTATATCGCAATTAACTTCTGTAACCTTAGTAAAAGACTACGCCATAATATGTGAAACAAGAATTATAGAAGAATAATTCATTTATTAAAATCAAAGTACTTACAATAGGAGAAAAGATATTACAAAGAAATGAGCTCTCACTTCTCTCTTAAACTTGTGTAGAAAACTTGATAACTTAATCTAGAAGCTAAGGAAAGTAATATATAGTAATGAAATACAAAATATCTAATTAAATATCTAAAATAACTTAAACCACAAAAATAGCCCATTTTGGGTGTGAAATGGCCAAATAGTCAGGAGCATGATCGATTATGGCATTCCCATGATCGATCATGAAGTGCAATGCTTATTGATTTCAATATCATGATCGATCATGGGTATGGGATTTCATCACTTAACACTTTTGCAAGCCTCTTAAATTGCTTTCGATCAATTCTTTGAAGACCATTGCATCCTATGCCTATAAACACATAAAATCATAACAAAAGCACACATGGTGGGGATATTAGATACACAACATGCTAAGACACTAATCGCGAGATAAGCTGATAATTCGATAAAGTTAATATAACAAACGCATTAAGCAACTCCATAAAAGAGCTTATGCATGACAATATTATGTGTTTATCAGCCGACTAGGCATGCTCAAACTCAATTCCATTAAACACTAAATCGTTTCTTCCTTTCTAAATGAACTAGCATAAGAAAGAGAATAACGACGCCGCTTGCACCCCATCTAAGAAACGCTTTTTGAGAATTCTCAAGCACTCATTGAACCACACCTTAATTATTAAAACTTTTGCTTTGTTGATGCAAAGAGCAATAGGACTTCCCAACCACACTTCACAAACCATCAGGAGAATATGTTCAATTTTCTCAACCTTTTTTTCACAAATTGGGCACAACAAGGAAGGGGAGCACTACTTACGCCATAGTAAAAATTTTGAGGCTATAGCGTTAGAAGCACATTTCCATAAGAAAATTTTGAAACCATTATGTTTTGACCATTTATAAAATTTAATGATCGGCATGAACCGTAATTTATGAGCTTTTATGATGGCTTCAAAGGTAAACCTAATGGTTGGCATAAAAGTTTTATTCTTAATGGCTTTGAATTGTTATAAAAGTGTAATTCCCATAATTTGTAACGGTTGTGAACCGTACTATAATTTATGGGAAATTTGGCAACTGTTGTAATTAAACCGTTGTTATCCTTCTACATCATTTGTTGATTGTTTTTATAAATTATTAAAAAGTACAATATATGTATTTAGCCCATCTTTACACTTTGGGTAACATACAAAATTTTCAACAAAATAAACTTTGTATTTTGCAATCAATATTAAATAATTAAACCGACAGAATTACACATTACATGATAACACAACACGGAATTATTAGTTGATGTATGAACTCTTAATGAATTTGAGTGGTTATTATATTTACCCATTTGAAAAAAAAATAACGAATTGGTTATAGGTTCACCCTTAACGAATTTAGGTGAAACGTTAGACACATATATTTTTAATTTTTCTTTTAACTAAAATGAGGCAGTGGATTAAAAGGTTCCCTCCTCAATTATATCCAAAAAAAGGACACCTTAACTTGTCATTTCAAAATAATACACTCCTTTTTCCTTATCTAAAATACCCTTCCTCCATTTATATTTTCTTTTCTAAAAAAAAATAAAGATTTAATCAAATCAACAATGGCCGTTGCCATCATCCCCCACTGTCAAGGCTCCGGCAACCACAACTGGAGCTCCAGCAAATAACTGCCAGAGTCCTTATCATAACTCCGTAACCACTACAGGAGTGCCGAGGCTTTACCAGAGCTTTGACATATATAGGTATTGCAAATATATTTTTGTACTAAATTTGCAACAACTAATGATATATATTTTAGTGCAAATCTAATTTTACACTAAATCAAGAACTAAACATCTAGTGATACATATTTTAGAGCAAATTCATTTTTCGCGACAAATGGCACACAACTATAATATAGATTTTAGTGCAAATTTATTTTTGCACTAAATCCGCAAGCAACCAATGTTATCAATTTTAGGGCAAGTATGTTTTACATCAAATCCATAGACAAATTGAGATATAAATTTTAGTACAAATTTATTTTTGCACTAAATCCGCATATAATTAAAGATGTACATTTGAGTGCAAATATATTTTTGTACTAAATTAGCAGGTAATTAAATATGTAAATTCGAATCCAATTTTGTTTTTGCACTGTGTAGAAATTCATTCCGGAGCTCTAGTGTCTAGGGACCTAGTCAGATCTCCAACACTGGTTGCCGGAACTCTGTTGGATGGTAGTGGCGGAGGCGGAACCATTAATGGTGATAAAGAAATAAAAGATATATCGTGGTAAAGGGGTATATCGTTTTAGTTTATAAAGATTGAAAATTGTCCTCACGGCTAAAACGAATTGTGGAGAAAGTCCTCCATCTAGTATAGAATAGGAATGTGTTCTTGGGTTGAATATAATTATGGAGAGACACTTACAACCCATTTTCTCAACTAAAATTTATTAAATCATGAAAGTGTAAATCTATGGATATGTTATCTCTGCTTTGCATTTTGTAATTTTAGCTCTGCACTCATAAAATTTATTAAATCTGCTTTGTTTTTTAATTTTAGCTCAACTCATGTTTTACTAGTGTTTTTTTTTTGATTTTTTTTTCTGAAAAAAATACATCAATACAAGATTTGAACTCAAGATCTCCCGCTGGTAAAGAGTGAGATTTGGCTACTAAACTAATCCCAATGGTTATGTTATACTAGTGTTATACTCAGGGCCGGTCTTGAGTTTTGAGGGGCCCTAGGCGAATTTTTGTTTTGGGACCCTTTTGTATTTTTATATGCTTATGTAATATAACTAAACTAATAAATTCCAACAAAAAAAATATATAGCGAGGACCTTCTGTATTTTTATAAGCAAATTTTTGTTTCGGGGTCCTTTTGTATTCCTACTTTCATTTTGTCTTTCATTCACATTTTCTTCATTACTATTCCCACCAATTTGTTCTTCATTAGAAAAAAAATCATGTTCTTCATTCGAATTTTCTTTAGCAGTATCCTCTTTACGAAGCTCTTCATCCACTAATTCTTCAACTAAGTGATCTTTCTTTTTACTACTAAAAAATCTATCAAGAGCCCCTGATTGTGATTGAATTAATCCTTCAATTTTTTGGTTTTTTTTCTCTTCTCATACCCTGAAATATATTTTCTTGTGGACATTTGTATAAAATAATAAAGGAACAATGGGACATGATTAGCTAAAGAGATTCACGAAGTAATCACGAATATGCAATAGCCAAGCAACCAGAACTTGATCTTTAGCAATTTAACTGCAAAATTTTGATAATAATAAATACAAAATAATTGATTTTAGAGCTCATCATAATTAATCAACGATCACAATAAATTAAAACTTACAAAATCAAATTAGTTAATGCAAAAAAAATAATATAAAAATCAAAAGTCAACTAGTTAACGTACATAAGTTTTATTGATATACATATACAAAAAGAGAAAAAACAAACCTTAACACTTGAAAATTGCGAATAATCGTGAAATATATTGGTGTAGCAGCCGGCGAAGTGAGGTCGTTGATTATCACCATAAACTATACTACCAAAGAGTATTAAAAGATAAGAGAAAGAGAAAGTGAAAATACTGTGCATAGAATACGGAAGGTCGCGCTAAATCTTAAAGATACAAAGATTTGATTGAATTTTTTTTAATTAAATCCCATTTAAAGGATTTTTTTTAATTAATTGAATTGTTGGCTGCCTCGTTTAATTTAGAGATGTTTCCGTGATGTTGTGTGCTCATTAGGGTTATTACTTACTTTAATTAAATTCACATTCGGGTTATTACTTACTTTAATTAAATTGGGTAATTGTTGTGCTGTTGTGTGCTCATTAGGGTTATTACTTACTTTAATTAAATTGGGTAACTGTTGCTTTAAAAAATAAAAAAAAGGTAACTGTCCCTTTAAAAAAGGGCTCCAGCAGGTCTCCATCTCATAACCTCGTGGGGCAATAAATGAGCCTTTAGCTGCTGGACAAAGGAATAATATATTAATTATTATGTAATCATAGAATCTTATTCACTGTAACGTGTGTATATATATAAAGCCCCAAACAATCGGGGGCCCTGCTTCGTCGGGGGCCCTAGGCGACAGCCTAGGCCGCCTATGCCCTGGTTATACTAATGCAAATCTTTTTAGAAAATTAATTTTATTATTATTTTAAAGTTTCTTTGTTTAACGACTACAATCGTGAATGTCATGTTATTGATAACAAATTGAGTCGTATACAAATTAAAAAATAGCACCTGATAGTTTATTGAATCATGTTTGGGCCAATAAAGTTAAAAATTACATTTATTTGTTAAAACCCGATACAAAACTGACATGAACCAATACGTTGAGGTCAATAGATAATAATCAATAATATTCATCATCTGAGAGCTAAATTATTTCTCACAATCAAACATCCACTTATCTTGGTCATTATTTTCTAAAATTTTAATACTTATATATATATATATATATATATGTATATAACTTTATCCCTTGTATATCGGAATTTTTGTACTACTCAATTATAAAACTTAAGATATCACAATTAGAGAATCTCCTGCTATAGTGCAGAATTATGTTTTGAGTAATATTTACAGAAAGTGCTCCAACAGTTTTGTAAAATTTACAGTGAGAGAATCTCCCGCTATATTGCAAAATCATGTTTTGTGTAAAATTACTGAAAGTGCTCCAGCAGTCACGTAAAATTGAGTTTTGTGTAAAGTGAAAGTGTAAAATACAAACCCATTTCACACTACCACATCAACTTTCCCTCTCCTCAATTTTTTTTTATAAAACTTTAAAATATTATAACTTTTAATAGAAAATATGGATTTTAATAAAAATTATATATTTAAAATCTATTTATCAAAACCTATAAAACAGTCTACACTGTGATTATAAAATTATGTAACAAAAAATTCGAGAAAAATTATTTAAAGTGACATATAACATGTGGTGGTTTCTTATTAGTTTTTCAAAATTTTACACAAGAATTTGTAAAAGTACCATTGGAACAATTTTTTTTTTGTATTTCAAGTTTTGTGTCAAAGTATGTCTGACACGTAGATTTTATACACTAAATTTTACACAATGGTTGAAACAAGTATCTAGTCCTGCAAATGTTTTAAATTCATTATATAAAATTTATTTTTGTATCCAAGTTTAAAGTTGGTTTACGTAATTACCCACTATTTAAAAACTACTTTGTTTGTACCTCTATTTAAGTTTGGTTTATGTAAGTTTAAACAATTGCTAAATTTCTATATATAGTGCGTAGAAAGCGTTATTTGTTCGTGGAGAATGTAATTCAGTCGCACATATATTATTTAGCAAAGTTCTCAAAAAATGTTGATGACTTTCCTGTAATCGGGATATATCTCGTTTGTCATAGTAATGCCTATCTCTATTGCTCTTTTGTCAAAGAAAAAAAAATAGTTTGTTTTGTCCGTAATTGGGCAACTTATACTTAATTTAAGTTATATGAGGGACTTAACCTCACAACATCATATATACTTAATTTAAGAACACTTACCAGCTAAGCCATAAGATAATTATATACAATTAGCGCTTTTTTTTTTTTAATTAATGAACTAATAATTTATATTGGACTAAATAATTCTTGTATCAATATTCTGATTAAAATTGGGAAAAAAACTTAGGGCTTGTTTGGTAGCTCTTTTTTTTTTTTTTTCTAGATAAGTTTTAAAAAATGTGGTGTTTGGTTGAATGTTTTGAGTTAGAGTTGGTTTTTTGAAAAGTGAATTTGGTTTTGTTTGATTTTTTTTCAAACAAAGAAAAAAATGCATAAAAAATTTCAAAAAATAGTCACAATGGATCTTATTTTATAGATCTCGATGAGTAGGTTTCAAATATATATTTTTTATTATTTTTGAATTTTTGGATTTAAAGTTATGGCGTTTTAAAAATTTTTTTAGAGAGAGAAAGTAAAGTTAAAGTTTTTTTGGGAAGTGTAAAAGTAGAGATGTTTGTGAGTTGAGTTTTTAAAATTTGTAGAAAAAAAAATAAAAAGAGAGCTACCAAACAGGGGCTTAGGGTGGATTACAGACCACCCGGCCCTCCTCTAAATTCGCCCGTGGAATTAACACAATTCTACTACTTACTCTTAAAATATAAACTAAGCATTAATATAACTCTATAAATCACCCGCTATATCACAAATGTAATTAATCCCATAACCCACATAAACACACAAAAACATTGAATATAATAATTCAAGATACCTGATTAAAAAAAAATAAAAAAAAGAATAGAAATAAAAACACCCAACTAAAAATACTAGAAAAACAATAGAAATAAAAAAAAATTATATTCAAGGTTGATAACAGAACACCCTTTCCTTTTCATTCATTGCACACATAACAACTTTCATTCAAATTTGATTGCACAACACACTTTCGTTTTCATTGCACACATTTAATTGCATAACACACTTTCATTTTCATTGCACACACAACTTTTCGTTAGGGTTTTTAAGGTGACATTCAAACTTGGATGTTGGTAGAAGTAGATGTTTTGTTTAAACTTCATTTTAAAAATATAACTTAGAATAAAATTTAAGGTGTTATCGGTAATTAAGTATGTGTTTTTATGTCGATTCAGACAACCTATTCTTCTCTTATTATTAATCTTATCAAAAAAAGAATTTAATTTTCTCTAATATCCCAATATATATTAAATCTTACTATATAAGAAACTAATAATTCAATATCCAATCTTACTATATAAAAAATACATAACTCTAATGAGTGTAATTTCTAATTGATCAAGTTACCTACTAAAATATATGGTCAATATTCATTCATATTGTGTGCTCTGCATGACCAATTTGAAATGCAGAACAAACCAGTTTAATAATAAAATTTTGTTTAGAATTGATTTTAGATGAAAATAACTTATAAAATGTACCACATTGGAGTTTTTATAATTATTACAATGAGGTCATAAGTCACTATATATACCGAAAAGTTTTTTTTATTAATTAGTAATTTTTTTTTTAATTTTAAAAAAGTATTTAAGTATAAAGAACCTCCCACCAAGCTGTGAGCTCCCCAAGGCAAATTAGACTTCTTATTAGGAGAAAGAGCAATAACCTTGCATTTTGTGGCAACTCAATGACCCGTACCGTTAGCCTCGCGGGTAGGCTTGTTAATAAATTGAATTTGTATCTAGTCTGATTCAAATTCGATCTATTTAGTCGGATATGGGTTGAAAATAATGATCCGTATATATCTAAATTTGACTCAAACCTGTTAAGCCTTTGATTAATAAATCGGATATGGATATATGTCGATCTGTTTGAAATCTTATCCGATCAAAGACACACATTTATACTTAAACTTATCATTATTTATACTTATCGCCTTAAATTAATACGCTTATAAATAAATAATTATAACTTAAAAAGCATTATATTAAATAATTTTATTTTTAAATTTAAAGAAGAGATTTGATTGTTGTTAAGTTTAACTTTTACGTTAGTTTCATTATTTTTTATATAGTTACAAACTAATTATAATATAATTAAAATTTTAAAGCGATCATATTTAATCCGATCCGAATAAATTTGGATATGGATCAATGTTTTGGCGACCCGTTACATAATCCGATCCGAAAACTTTTACAAATATGTATTTGAATTCACCCTAATTCGATCTAAATTTGATCCATTGATAGGTCTTTCAGTGGGGACAAACTGGAACGATACATTTAGGCATTTAAGACTTAAGTCTTAAGATGTTAAATGGATCCCACAATATATTACCCATTCAAATTAATTGTGTTTCCCATTCAAATTAATTATATTTTAAAAATAGAGTGCGAACTAAGATAGAAAAATAAGATATAAATGACATTATTAGAGAAACTTTATTTGAGACTTTTCTATCTACATAATTATATTGCCAACTAGATACAGAAATGTATTAAAATTAAAGCACCATGACACATGAGATAGAAATGAATTTACATAAAATACTATTAGAGATAGCCTAAGAACCGAGAAAGCAACAACCATAACGACTTCCCAACAGCCCTAGCTTTGGCCACGAAAGAGTTCACACAAGGAAAAGTGATTGCCTGATCCTCGATCAACAATAGAACCATCACAGGTGCGAACCATGAAAGTTGCCGCACCAAACTTAAGCCTAGCCAGCATAGCACCATCATAGTTGATTTTCAGAGATCATGGACAAGGAGCTACCTTCCACTTTAAAAGATTGGGCCGAGTAGGCATGAAATTAAAACATCTTTCAAAGACTGAAAAGTGCGAGATCTGCACAAGAAAAACTCAAGCGAGGCTGAAACTGCACGGGAAACAATTGATAAAGGCTTAAACTCAACTGCATTGAACACTATATCATTCTTTGATTTCCAAATGAACAAGCATGAGAAAGAGAATAATGATGCCGCTTGCACCCTATTTAAGAAACGCTTTTTGAGAATTTTTAAGCACTTGTCGAATCACACCTCTCAGTTTGCAAAAGAGCAACAGGGCTCCCCGCCCACACTTCACAAATAGCTGGGAACATATGATCAGTTGTCTCGACCTCTTTTTGACTAATCCGGCATAACGGGGAAGGGTAGCGCCGTAATAAAAATTTTGAGGCTATATCATTAGAACCACAACTCCATACGAAAATTTTGAAACCATTATGTTTTGACTATTAATAAAATTTAATGATTAGCATGAACCGTAATCTATGAGCTTCTATGATGGCTCCAAAGGTAAACCTAATGGTTGGCATAAAAGTTTTATTTTTAATGGTTTTGAACCGTTATAAAAGTGTAATTCCTATAATTCCTAATGGTTGTAAACCGTACTATAATTTATGGGAAATTTGGCAACTGTTGTAGTTAAACTTTTCACTCTTTGATTCTCTGGACTAAAATCCTAGATTGAAGACAAAAATCTGTCAAATTGACCTGTGCAATGGGTTTGTTAGTGTAAGAATTCGTAAATGTGACCCCGGGTCCCAATCCCTAATTTGGGGGTCTGAAACATCATAAAGGATTCCTTTGTTTTATTTTGCTTTAATATGAGGATGAATCATATTTTCTTATTTCTAAATGCAAGTGTGTCCATTCAGAGTCGCCAGCATGTTTTACGAGAAAACGTAAAAAAAGTTTGTATAGGGGTAAAGGCCATAGGCAAGCCTTGTTCATACACATGTTGTCTACGAAACCAGGATCCTATGGGGTTCGAGAACTATATTACGGTTTGGGAAGGTGTTAAGCACCCATTCCACATTTTTAGTCTCTAATGGCTTTATATGTTTATTTTTTGTTGAAAAACTTGGATGCTTTTACCAAAAAAGTCTACTACTTTCCTAAAATAATTTGTAAAGAAACCTAATTTTTGGGAAAAACGGAGAAAGGGATGAAAACATTTTTATTCCGTGAACCGATATTTTGGTTTTATAAGAAATGAAGTACAAATGACAAAATTTATAGTTTTGATAATTAAAAAGGAAGTTCTAGTATTATTTCCTCAGATAATACTAATTTTACCTCAGTTTCGGTTACTTCGAGAAAAGATTAGATTCTTTGTCGGAACTGATTTGATATGGACTTAAACTCTTGAGGAGAGTGTATTAAGTGTATAGCAATCTGTATGGAAAACAGGATATACCTGATTTTAATTCCTGGCAAGTTTTATCGTTCCGGGTTTAGAAGACTTGATTTTATCCGAACGATAATGTACTTACCTTTTCTGGTTTTTTAAAATAATTTTATTAGGATTTTGTTTTTTTTTTAAAACAATAGACTATTTGTAACCCAGCAATAAGTTTATTCAATTTGAAAGTGGACATAACAACATATATAATTAAATGAAAACGAGTACATAATTTTAAATATTAGAAAAAACTTTCTTTACTTTCCCGACTATAAAATAAAAAAGAAAGAGAGAAAATATAATTTGATAGAATATAATCCGATGGATATTAGCTTTTCTTCTCCAAAAATTGTCGAAAATTCCATCCCAAAAAAAATACGTCATGTATTGAAAAAGGACTCAGAGATTCTTCGAGAATTTGACAATGATAATATTTTTAGAGAGAGATAATAGCACTTTCTTGGGGGCCAACTCATGTCTTTAAACCCTTGGGGTGCTAGCCTATTTATACTTCTCGGAGGAGTTTGTCGCGCGACATTTCCCACAAAAGTCAAAAAGTGGATGGTTTGGGCCAGAGGGGTTTATCGTGTGACAAAGTCCATTGGAAACAGGTTTGTTTGGATAAGAACTTCCTAAAGCGGTTTCTAGTGTGTGGGTGAGTCTCAGACTTTAAACAAAGTTATTTTTCGAAGGTTTAGAAGGTTCTGCAGGGGTCACAGATTGGGGTGTCTACAGTTAGTTTAGTCGGAAAAGTATTTGTCAACATATATATATGGTATACATAATTTAGAGTAAATACCATCAATGGCTACGTAACTATTGGAAAAATTCTACCGATGTTCACTGAACTTCATTTAGTTACAATTGAACCACTAAACTTTTAAAAAGTAATACCAGTGGCCACTCCGTTAAATCTCACTGTTAACTTTTGATGGAACCATATGATGTGACTGGCACGTGATATGTTAAGGAGCATTTAGGTCTTTTTCCTTTTCTTTTCTCTCTTTATTTTTCTTCTTCTTTCTCCAAACTTCTTCTTCTTCTTCTTCTTCCGCCATGCCACTGTACACTCCATCTCCCCCTCCCCTATCTCATCTTCAACCACCTCACCCTCTTTTTCTCCTAGTATCTCCGGCCACCACACCCTATATAACATTTGTTGATTTAGGGCATGAATATATATTTTATGTTGATGACAGATCAATAAATTTTGAAAGCTGTTCAATTTTTTCAAAGAATTAGTGATATTAGTGGAGAGTATTAGGAATCAGAGACGAGGATTTCAGTTTTATGTAAAAGAAAACTCAAAAATTTTGTGTTGAAAGAAGGGGATTTGATTTTCCCTTCAAAAATGGTTGCTCAGGTGGAGATGGTAGAATTGGATATTCTGACGAAGAAGCAGCTCGCAAAGTAGCTTGATTTTAGCAGGGCCCAGGCGAATATGGTGGTGCACCCTCAGCCGTTGCAAACTTAGGTGAATCTGCAGTTGTAGTTGTAGTTGTAGTTGCAGCTAGCCTCTGGTGGCGCTGATGGTGGAAGAAGAAGCAGAAGTTCGAAGGAAGAAGAAAAGGGAAGAAGAAGAGGAAGAAGAAAGAAAGAAAAGAAAAGAAAAATAAAAAGGGAAAAGAGAAAAGAAAAGGAAAAGGAAAATGACCTAAATGCTCCCTAACATATCACATGCCAGTCACATGATATGGTTCTATCAAAAACTAACGGTGGTATTTAACGGAGTGGTCACTCGCAGCACTCTTTAAAAATTTAATGGTTCAACTGTAACTAAATAAATTTTAGTGGCTATTGATAGAATTTGCCAATAGTTCAGTGACCATTGATATTATTTACTAAATAAATTAATCTCAAATTCCTATACATATGAACAATATATTTATATATGTACAAACACGTGATATTGGGGCTTGCGAATCTTGGTTATGGGAATCAAATCTACCAATTATTTTTTTATTAACTAAGTTTAAAAGAGATTATAGAACATTGTGATCCAATTTAAAAAACTACTCGAACATCAAAATTTTACAAGTTTTTTATATTTTACACAAAACTTAAATTTACACTATTGTTAGAGATACTCTAATAATAGTATTAAGCATATATAACATTACATGTAACTATAATTTTCCAACAAGTACTAATATCAATATAAATTATAAAGGGAAGAGTTTAAGTTACACGTGGTGTAAAAAAAAACGTTTTATAAGCATCAATAACTTTTTCTCAATTTCATGATTTATCAATCTAACCATCAAATTAGTTTATAATAATATTCCAAAGATGCATGCAAAAAAATTAAAATAATATGATATGCAGAAGTCTCTCATCATAATTATATTATATAATGGATTACGAGCCTTACAAAAATTAAGTAAAGTAAGTACGGTGATTATATGGTTATAAATATCAAATTAATTTAAAACTCTGTATGCTTGATAAGCACAATAAAAATAGCTTATCCAATGGTGTAATTATTAAATTACGAATCATAAAAAAATTATTGATCGGTGTAAAACTTCTTAATAGTGTAACTTGAATATTCCTCATATATATCATAAAAGATGTACAATTATTGCTTTTACATTACTGTTAAAAATATTTTAAAATTATAATTTCGTAAAAAAATAATTTATGTTTCTATAATTTATAATTTAAATAAAAATGTTTACTAATCACACTTAATGTTATGTTTTAAATATCATATTTTGTACTAAACCAACACTTTTCTTCACTTTATTTTACCTTCTCCTTTTCATTTTCCAATATTTAATTTTCAAAAATAAAATAAAAATGTGACTAGTAACTTTATTTAAAATTCTTCCAATATCAATTAGTTTTGCGTCTCAAGACTCGTTGATAAACATATTCAATTTAACTGTTTTATTTATTTATTTTAATTTTTTTAATGATTTCAAAATGCCAAACAAGATCTTAAATTAGTTTTACACCCACTTCTTTCTCGATAAGTCAATCTACATCAATAGAAATCAATTTCAATTCAATATATTCGCTTTAAGAGGAAGCAAAATTAATATCAATATAAATTATAAAGAAAAGAGTTCAAGTTACACCAGGTGTAAAAATAAAAAAGTTTTATACACATCAATACTTTTTCTCAATTTTATAATTTATCAATCTAATCATTAAATTAGTTTATTATGATATTCCAAAGATGCGTGGAAAAAAAATTAAAGTAATTGGATATGCATAAGTCCCTTGTCATGATTATGTTATATAATGGATTATGAACCTTACAATAATTAAGTAAAAGTAAGTATTGTGCTTATATATGATTACAAATATTTGATTAATTTAAAACTTTGCATGCTTGATAAATACAATAAAAATAGCTTATCTAATGGTGGAATTGATAAATTATGAATATGAGAAAAATTTATTGATGGGTGTAAAACTTCTTAATCTTATACCGGTGTAACTTGAATCTTCCTCATATTATAAAAGATGTACAATTATTGCTTTTACATTACTATTAAAAATATTTTCAAATTATAATTTCATAAAAGAATAATTTATGTGTTTATAATTTGTAATTTAAATAAAATTGCTTACTAATCACACTTAATGTTTTGTTTTAAATATCGTATTTTGTACTCAACCAACACTTTTCTTCACTTTATTTTACCTTCCCCTAATCATTTTCCAATAAATTTAAATTTCAAAAAAATAAAAAATATGACTAGTCACTTTATTTAAACTTTTTCCAATATCAGTTAGTTTGATATCTCAAGACTCGTTGATAAACATCTTCAATTTAACTGGGTTTTTCTTTTCACAATTTGAATGATCTGATAAATTTTCTTTATATATATCTATATATCTCCACTCTTCCATCTTCAACCTCATTTGACTTCTCTCCCTACAAAATCAATATTTGTTTTGTCAAAGGTAAGTATTGTACATATTCAAAATTTGAATGATTTGATAAATTTGCTTTCATACCATATCTTTTCACTATTGTACGATAATTTGGCAACAACAATTTTAATTTACTTTTGCAGTGGATTGAGTTGTGTAGACACCCCGATCCGTGACCCCCGCAAGAACCCTAACGACCTTCGAAAGTACTGTTTTTGAGTCCGGAACTCACCCGAACACACCGAAACTGTCCCAAAAGGGTTCGTTGGCCAAACAAACATGTTTTAAAGTGAAATGTCGCGTGACAATCCCCTTTTCCAGGGACATGTCGCGCGACAATCCCCTTTTCCAGGGACATGTCGCGCGACATATGCCCCACCACATCATCATTAAAGTAAATGTCGCGCGACAGTCAAGATTGTCGCGCGACATACACCCAAATGTCGCGCGACATTTGCCCCACCACATCATCATTAAAGTAAATGTCGCGAGACATTTGCCCCACCACGTCATCATTAAAGTAAATGTCGCGCGACAGTCAAGATTGTCGCGCGACATACACCCAAATGTCTCGCGACATATGCCCTTTCGCCACTATAAATAGGCCACCACCCCCAAGGGTTTGAAGACACCAACATCACAGCAAAAAACAGTAGTTTTAGAGCAGAATTGCGGGTTTATGATCTGATTTTCTGATCTTTCGTCTAGTATTTTCTATTATCGTCTTATTTCTGAAGAATTATCGAATCTATTCTCGACACTCGACGTGTCCAGTCTCGGGAATCGAATTCTCGAAAATATCTGAAGAAGGAGAAGATTATCATCGCCGGAGATCTCTCTGCCGTATTATATTCTCTTTCTTATTATTATTCTCGTCGGGAAGGTAAATAAAGTCTATTATTCTCCCCGTCCTAGTAAGCGAAGTGGCAACATGGTTGTGCTAGGTTTCTAACGCGCTGGAAAATCAGGTTTGTCTGTGTACTTGTTTTATTTCTGTTGTTTTGTCCTCGTTTTATTTGAATAAACTTATTGCCAAGTTATAAATAGTCTACCATCTTCAAAATAAAAGACCCTGATAAAACCATTTGCAAAACCAGAAGAATAAGTAGACTATCGTCCAGATAAAATTCTGTTTTTAAAACCTGGACTGATAAGACTTATCTAGGAATTAAAATCAACATATCCTGTCTTCTCTATAGACTGCGACGTGTCTGATAACTCTCCTCAAGAGTTCTGATTCCACATTAAATTAGTTCCAATACAAGATCCAAACTTTTACAAAAGTAATCACAACCCGAGAAAACCGTCATTATCTGAGGAAAATAATACGGGATACTCTTTCAAAATAAATGATTTTGTCATTTGTATTTACATCTTTCAATAATAAAAACATTGGATCTCAGAACACAAAGGTTTCTATCCTTTCCCGTTTTCCCCCAAAAAATTAAGGTTTTCATTTGAAAAGTAGTAGACTGTCAGTAAAAGCATCCAAGTTTTTCAACATAGAATAAACATATAAGACCACTAGAGACCGAAAGGGCGGAATGGGTGCTTAACACCTTCCCAAACCGTAATATAGTTCCCGAACCCTATAGAATCCTGGTTTCGCAGACAAACGTGTAAAGAAAGGCTTATCTGTAGCCTTTCCCCTTACACAACCCTTTTTGTCCGTTTTCTCGTAAAACGTACTGGCGACTCTGAACGAACCCTTTTGCATCTAGAATAGACGTAGGGACACCCGATATGAATTATCAAAACAAACTCCAAGCAAATGGAACGACGGGATCCGTTCCGACGTTTCAAGACGCCCAACGAACGGGGACGAGACCCGGGGGTCGCATTTGCGGATTCTCATAAGTTGCTCTACTATATATTATACGTATATATGTATATAGTCATGATCCTTATACGAAAAGGCAACCTTTCGCATGAGTATCACTATATATATATATATTCATGTATGCTTGCAAACGACAAAAATTTGGAAGTTGATATTGCCGAAAACAATTTTGACATCTATCAGATCAACATTATGCGATAACAAATCCTAGAAAATATGATATATATATATATATATACACACAATTGATTTCTTTAATAGAGGTTGAAATTTACAAAAAAATAAATTACATTTATTACTTTAGTAGAAGTGATTCCACTTCATAATCTACCATTAGAATTTAGGTATTGATTGATACATATTAACGAATGAAGATTTGAACAATCGTAATCTATCATAATTCTTGTTACTTTACTGGTAAGTACAAATAATTTATTGATTTCTATTTTTTTATAATCATGATAATATACTCTCTAAAAAGTTGCCATTAATTTATTTTTTCAGATACTACCAAATTTAGTAGAAGAATTACAACTAGATGAAGTTAGAAATAAAACAATTTTAAAAATAAAAGAAATTAGGAGATTATTCCGTACATTAAAAAGTCATCCACCACAAATTTGGCTAGAAGTTTGAGTTCTTCAAGATTATTTTTCCTGGTATCCAAACAATTTAGCTTCCTCTAATATCCCAATAGTCAATATTACTATATAAGAAATACATAACTCTAACCGGTATGTAATTTCTAATTGATCAAGTTACCTACTAAATATAACTAAACCTACTAAAATATATGGTCAATATTCATGAGCTCTACATGACGCATTTGAAATGCAAAACATGCCTATTGAATAATAACATTTTGTTTAGAATTGATTTTAGATGAAAATAACTCATAAAATGTATCATATGTGTATATATAAAAAATAAATTTTAACTGGTCAAATTTATGGACCATATTATACAAAATTTATCATAATATAAAATTATTTTTAAAGGAGATAATTAATTTGATATCTTCCTTTGCTCAAAAAGAATATAACTCCAATATATAAACTAGAAATTTGAGTTTTTAAAATTATTCCGATGAGGTCATAAGTCACTATACCAAAAAGTTTATTTTATTAGTATTTTTTTATTTAAAAAAAATTAAGTCGCTTTTCTTTACTAGATAATAAAAAATTCCACACCACACTCCTTCATGCGCAAAAACCTACCACCGATACACATAAAAAGCTAACCAATTCCTTCATGCGCAAAATCCGAGGACAGAAAAGTTGTGAACTCCCGAGACAAATTAGACTGCCAATTAGGAGAAACAATAACAACCTTGTATTTAGTGGCTACCCAATAAGCATGCAGCACCGTTAGTGTTGCTGGTAGGTCTGTCAAGTGTCAATAGATCGAATTTGTATTCAAACTAGATCCAAATCTGATTCACTTAGTCAAAAATGGATTGAAAATTATGATCTTTAATTACAATGAAATCCGATCCGAACCCCTTAAGCCTTTGATTAAGATATTAGATATGGATTTATGTCAATCCGATCCGATACAAGACAAATATTTATACTTGAAGAAATTTGGCTGTGGTTAGGTTTAACTTTCATGTTAGCTTCATTATTTTATTATTTAATTACAAACTAATTATAATATAATTAAAATTTTAAACAAAACAGATTATATACAATTTGGATATGGATCAGTATTTTGGTGATCTGTTACATGATCCGATCCGAATCCAATATGAATTTTTTATTATTAATATAGATTTGGATTCACCCTAATCCGATTGATCTTTTGACATGCCTACCGGGGGGGATAAATTGAAACGATTCATTCGGGCATTTAAAATTTAACTTTCGAGAAGTTTAAATCACACTCGTTGAATCCCAAGGCAAGAAAACAAAGAGGCGGAAATAGATTTTACAACAGGGAGACAATCAAATTCAATAACTGTCGGAACCTGAACTAAGAAGGCAAGAAAAATAACAACTTCCTAAACAGCCCTAGCTTCGATCGCGAAAGAGTTCACACAAGAAAACTAGATTGCCTAATCCTCAACAATAGAACCATCATAGTTGCGAACCATGAAAGTTGCCACACCAAACTTAGGCCCAACCAACAGAGCACCATCACAGTTGATATTCAGATCGAGATCCTGGACAATGAAGCCTTCCACTTTAAAAGATTGGCCCGACTAAGCATGAAAACGTCTTTCAAAGACTGAGAAGTGCGAGGTCTGTGCTAGAAAAACTCAAGTGAGGCCGAAATTGCACGGGAAACAATTGATAAAGGCTCAAACTCAACCCCATTGAACACTTTGTCTTTCCTTGCTTTCCATATAAACTAGCATAAGAAAGAGAATAATGGCATGCCACTTGCACCCCATTTAAGAAACGCTTTTTGAGAATTTTCAAACACTCATTAAACTACACATCAATTCTTGAAGTTTTTGCTTTGTTGATACAAAGAGTAGCAAGACTCTCCGCCCACACTTCACAAATCGCCGGGCAGGGTCTAAGCATATGGTCAATTGTCTCAACCTTCTTTTCACTAATCGGCCACAGCGGGTGATCTACCAAGAAATTGGTATAATTTATTTTGCTAATTTATACTTTAGAGAGCATATACTATTATTAATATTTTTATTTTTATTTCTTCTCAGGTATTAGAATAGAATTGAAGAAGATCGAGAAAAATGAAGAAATTAAAGCAAGTGAAGATACCTAAAGTTAGTCAATATTTTCGGATGCATAACTTTTTACTCAGAACTCTAAATCATGCTATTTCTTGCGCCTAATTTGAAGAAAATTTCAAAATCTACAACTTTGTAGTTCAGAACTTTTACAAATTCAACCATCTCAAGATCCAAAATTACGATGAATATATTTAATTTATGCCAAATAAGTGTACTTTAATTTTATTATTTTTTGTTTATTTAATTTTTTTCTATAGTAATGTAAATTTGTGTTAGGGTTAGGATGAATATATTTAATTGATTCTCTTGCCATGTTCATACCAATTGACTCTACAAATTTAATACTTTAATGTTAAATACTCTTCATATTGGATGCCTATTTTTATTGATAAAAATAAAGTTTGATTCTCATTATTTTTTGTTAGATTCACTTTATGATTTGTTAAGATCAAATATATGGCGTGTTTGGACGGATATAGTAAGTGTTTTGATTTTATACATAAGTTTCACTGTGAAAGAATTAGAATTGGATTTTATAAATTAATGAAACTTGAATGATTTTATTCCACTATTTTTCTAGCTATATTAGGAATTTAGTGAAAAGTTAACAAAATACTTATAAAATATTCTATTTGAGTTTTTGTAGGATCGACGTTTCTTGCGTGCTATTTTATCAACCGATTCGTGCACTTACGAATATTAAAATTTATCACAACAATAAGGAAGGGGAGCACCAGTTACGCCATAATATAAAATTTGAGGCTACAACGTTAGAAGCACAATTCCATAAGAAAATTTTGAAACCTTTATGTTTTGACCATGTATAAAATTTAACTAATAACAAGCATGAACCGTAATTATGAGCTTCTATGACGGCTCCAAAGGTAAACCTAATGGTTAGCATAAAAGTTTGATCGTTAATGGCTTTGAACCGTTATAAAAGTGTAATTCCTATAATTCCTAACAGTTGTGAACCATACTATAATTTATGGGAAATTTGGCAACTGTTGTAATTGAACCGTTAGTATCCTTCTACAGTATTTGCTGACTGGTTTTTATAAATTATCAAAAAATATAATAAACTTAGTCCAACTTTATACTTTGGGTAACATACAAAATTTTCAACAAAACAAACATTGTATATATTTTTAACCCTTTTCATTTTGGGTAAGAATTGAAGTCAGTGGCACCATTAATAAAATGCTAAGGTGGCGCTAACGGTCCTATGTGGCGTTAAGTTAATTAATGTCGGGAATGATGAGAGGAAGTTGTGTTAAGAATGGGTGATGAAGTGTGCTTAAATAAGAGGAGAAGGGCAATTTTTTTAAAAAATAAAATAAAGGAGAAGGGCAATTTGGAGAAAAAAAATAAATAGTTCCAATCACTATTTTTTGACAAGCATTAACGTTTTTGTCTTGTTTGTGGTTAACTATTACCAGAATAAAAAATAACGCGTAGATTGTCGGGTATTTTTATTTAGGGTGACCTAAAAACTTGAATTAATTCGGGGGTTTTTGTTGTAATTTTCCCTTTTATATATTATCTTCATTTACTTTCTCAAATATCATATACTTAAACTAGTTTAAAAGTATACACTAAATACATAACTTTATGAAAAAATACATAACTCCAAAAACTGTATAATTTAAAATTGATTAATTATGTTAAAGAAAAAGCAACCTAAAATACAAAAATATATCGTCAATATTCATTCATATAAACAAAATCCAAAAAGTATATAATTAATTTAATTGGTATTAATTAAGCTAAAAACAAAATGCAACCGAACCTACTAAAATATATGGTCAATAGTCAATACTACTCATTCTTATAGTGTGCGCTATACTAACTATCACGGGCTAATTCTCTTTTTTCGACAGAGGCTTACCAAATGATTATGTTGTTTCCACAAACAACCAGCAAATACAGGCATCCACACAATTCAGATTATAAGAACAAGCAATGTACAGGGACAACACTCCCAAACCTTTTCTATTGCCTCAATACTTTATAAGGAATAATACAAATCTCACAATTTGTCTAATTAGCCAAACACACTTGGCTGAGACACAATTATATGCATGCATGCAGTTGACAACCCCAACTGCCTAGGGAATTCGAAATTCAAACAGAAAGGAACCAACATAACTGCAAGGTGGTTTTGTCAACACAAAACCACCTTGTCTAATTCAAAGACAAGAAAACCCACACAACTGCCAGGTAATTTTGTCCACACAAAACTACCTTGTCCTGTACCAAGCATGTGCAAGGGAGTTACCCTTGTCCCAATCAGATAACCAACTGCCCACAGGTAGCTAGCTTCCTCATCTGCCTATCCATGCATCAAAACGACGTAGTTTCGACCTTCTCTCGAATTCCCACAAATTCAAGTCATGAGCCATTCATGACTTAGGCAACATTAGCGCACAATGCAACTCTAGTAACTCACGTGCTGCGTCGGATACCCACACTTAGCCCGCATGGGGACTGCATGCCATAGCTCACACCAGCCCCCTATAATACCACTTAATGAAATATCCAAAGTGGTAGTAGTACACATCAGGTGTCACAAGTTGCTGCAGGGCACTTGGCTAATTTCTCGAATGGAGCCTATTTGCCCGCACAGAAAGCCTCCAAATTTCTACACCCCTTATTTCTACCGGGCATGCCTTGGCAATGGTGCAACCAAGTCATGCCAATTCCAACCCCAACTACTTAGGGTCTAACAAGCCACCCCAACTAGATTTTCTCGACGTCCTCGACGAGGTTGAGTCTAAGTAACGGTGGATCAAGTTTTCAAGCTGCCAAAGCTATGTGTCCTTCTCCCAAGTTGCCTCTTCCGGTGCCTTTCCTTTTCACTTTACCGAGTAGTAAGTTCTTCGATTCTTTTTACTCTGACCCTTAGTTCTGTGATCTAAGATTGCTTCGGCAACCTCGGTGTACTATTTTCTGATTGTTGGAGGAGCCCGTGTCCTTGCACCCCTGCTAGGATCGTTTGTATCCTCAACATACTTCTTCAAAAAACTAACATGAAAGACTGGATGGAATTTGAGTCGGGCTGGCAAATCAAGGCGATAAGCCAACCTTTAAATTCTCCTTATGATCTCGAACGGACTATCATATTGATGGATCAACCCTTTGTTAGCAGTTTTCCGGCAAACTTTCTTCCAAACATATGGAGTCAACTTTAGCATCACTCGGTCACCCACATCAAACTCGACTGGCCTTTTACTTTCATCTACCCATTTCTTCATCCTTCGCACTGATTTAGCCAACACATCTTTGGCCTCCTCAGCCCTCTCTTGCTTTTCTCGAGCATAACGATAGGCTGCAGGACAACGACCCTGAGATTTCTGTTTGGCCACCTTATGCGGAGTAAGTGGTTGCTTGCCTGTAGCCAACTCGAAAGGACTCTGACCTGTAGAAGAATTTTGATGCAAATTGTAACTGAACTGTGCCACATCAAGTAAATCAATTTAGTTTGACTAATTTGTGGTCACATAATGCCGCAAGTACTCCTCGAGCAGAGCGTTAACACGTTATGTCTGCCCATCAATTTGAGGATGATTTGTTGTGAAAAATTTCAATTGAGAACCCAACATCTCAAATAGCGCGGTCCAGAACCGTCCTGTAAACCGTGCATCCCTGTCACTAACGATATCTAGCGGTAACCCCCAGAATTTAACCACATGCCTAAAGAAAAAATCTGCTGCAACCTCAGCGGAACACACTTTTGGAGTAGGAATGAATGTAGCATACTTTGAGAATCTGTCCACAACCACCATTATGGACACAAAATCCTTCACCTTTGGCAAGCCATTGATGAAGTCCATTGAAACACTCTCCCAAGGCCTGGTTGGAATTGGGAGGGGATCCAAAGTACCGGATGTTTTCTTCTTCTTCGTCTTATCCTGCTGGTAAACTAGACAAGTTCTGACATAGAGTTCAACATCTGCTTCCATACGAGGCCAATAATAACTCTCAGAAATAAGGGCAAGTGTGCACTCCTGCCCCGGATGACCTGCATAAAGAGCATCATGAGTTTCTTTCAGCAAAATCTGTCGTAACCCACCTGTCTTTGGCACATACGGTCTGTGCCCTTTTGCATATAGAACGCCATCCTCGACCCAAAACCTTCGGATCAAACCATCCTGCACCTGTTTCACTAACTGACTGGTAACCGGATCAAGATCAGTCTTTTCCCTGATCTGCTGCAATATGTCACCTATAACCTGTGAAACTGCTATAACACTCACGACCACTGTAGTACTGCACTTTGCATTCTTAACCATCACTGGCATACGACTTTGAGCATCAGCAACCTGGTTCACACTCCCCGGTTTATATTACAAAGTGTAATGGAACTGAGCCATAAAGTCATTCCATCTTGCCTGTTTAGGGGTTAGTTTGTTCATAGAATTAAAGCAACTAGTAGCAATATTATCAGTAAACACAAGGAAATGTCTACCCAACAAGTAGTGCCACCATGTATGAACACAATGAACGACAGTTGTCATCTCCTTCTCATGAACTGAATACCGTCGCTCGGTATCACTAAGTTTCCTGCTTTTAAAAGCCACAGGATGATCTGCCTACACAAGAACACCCCCAATTGCAAAGTCCAATGCATCTGTATGGACTTCAAAAGGCAACTCAAAATCAGGCAAACGAAGTATGAGACTAGTAGTCACTACCGCCTTCAATTTGTCGAATGCCTCCTGGCATTCAAGAGACCAAATCCAAGGCCTATCCTTCTTCAACAGATCGGTCAAACACGCACATTTCTTAGAATATCCTTTCACAAACATTCGATAGTAATTAGTCAAACCAAGAAAATTCCTAAGTTATGTGACCTTTTTGGGAGCAGGCTATTCCACAATAGTCTGGATTTTCTTTGGGTCCATCCGCACAATACCCTCAGAAATTATATAGCCAAGGAACATGATTTCCTTCTGGCCAAACTCACATTTTTACAATTTTAAATACAATTTTGCCTCCCGTAATTTCTTTAAGGCCAACCTGAGGTGCTTAACATGCTCCTTAAGAGTTCGACTATATACCACAATATCATCCAAATATATAACCATAAAATCATCAAGGTACTCCCTAAACAGATTGTTCATCAACGTACAGAAAGTAACAGGTGCATTTGTCAAGTCGAAAGGCATAACTAGATACTCATAAAAGCCATACCTTGTTACACAAGCAGTTTTCGGCTCATCACCTTCAGTAATTCTGACTTGATAATACCCTAATCGCAGATCCATTTTGGTGAAGAATTTGGCTTTCTCCAAACAATCAAACAATTCATCCTGAATCGGCACTGGATAATTGTTTCGAATGGTGACCTTATTCAAGGCCGGATAGTCCACACACATTCTGAGCGAACCATCTTTCTGCTTCTGAAAAAGAACAGGGGCACCATAAGGTGCCTTCGAAGGCCTGATAAATCCAGCCTTCAACATCTCATCCAACTGTTTCCGTAACTTAGCCAACTCAGACGGGCCCATGCGATATGGGGCCTGTGCTGGTGGTTTTGCACCAGGCACCAATTCGATGGCATGATCAATCTCCCTCCTTGGAGGCAATTTCGATGGGAGTTCATCAGGCATCACATCATTGAACTCTTTCAGCAACTCTGCAACTGACTCTGGCACTTGCAAACCCACGAATTCCTCTGCCTCAAAGATCATTGACAAGTATGTCATTTCCCCTTTCTTCAGACCACTCTTCAATTGCAAGGCAGAACACATTTATGTCTGGCATCGGGTCCTCGACAATGGAACAAAACACGGATTTGGCATATCCATGATGAACAATCCTTGCAAGTGCGGCATAACTGAAACTTGCGCATTAAGGAAGAATTCCAAGCCGAGTATGACTTGGAAATCATCCAAAGGCACAGTCATGAAACTGCAACGACCACACCAATCACCGACTTTTAACTATACATCTCTTGCAATGCCACCAACTGGTCTCGCATCCGAGTTCACTGCTTTGATTCTGCTGCCATCATAAACTAATGAGAGGCCCAATCGTTGCACTTCTCGGTCTGAAACGAAGTTGTGCGTGGCATCAGTGTCGACCATCGCACGAATAGGCACATTATTCAGCAAAACCTGAACATACATCAACCCATTCACGGTCGCAGGCTGCACTTTCCTCTGAATCACATTAAGGAGTTGCAGCGAGTTGATGCGAGTTGGTTCATTCCCAAAACGGCTTCCCTCTTCCATCACCACATTATTAACTTTCTCCTTCTTGGTACAATTCTTGGCCATGTGCGGGCCATCACAAATGAAACACCCTCCCCTCTTGAACGCTGCTGGTTTTTCATGTTGGGTCTGTGAAACATTTGAAGTGGAACCTTCATTGTGGCATTTCTTCTTGTTCTTCCACTTATTGTTCTTCGACCCCTCCTTGCCTTTCCCTTTGTCCTTCTCTGTTGGGGCTGCACTAAATTTGTAATCGACCAGCGCATTTGTCGCGGCCATGGTTGCGGGTAAGTCATTGACACCTTGCCTCTGCAGTTCAGTCTGTGCAAAATTCCGTAGTCCTTTCATGAAGTTAAACATTTTGTCATCATCAGACATGTTCTTAATGTCAAACATCAAGGACGAGAATTCTTTCACATACTCACGAACAGTACCAGTTTGCTTCAACCGGTGAAGATTATCACGGGCCTGCCATACAGTATTAGTAAGAAGGAACGGCTCTCTCAATTCCTTCATCATTGCTTTCCAAGTCTGAATTTGAGGACGAGATTCATCCTTGTACCGAGTGCACCACCACAATTTTGCATCTCCTGAAAGAAACATGCTTGTAAAATCAACCTTCTCGACATCCGGTGTACGAACTGCCTTGAAGTAGTGAGACATATCCCACAAGAAATTCTCTAATTCCTTTGCATTTATGCCACCAGAAAAAGGTTTTGGTTAAGGGACTTTCGTTTTGAAGGCGCATGCATCAGATCTTGACGCACCGCCAGAAGAATGGACCGCCATTTTCAGAATTCCAAGTTCTGCATCAAGTTTGGAAAGCTTGGCCTTATGATCGTTTGCAAGAGCCTTCACATCAGCAATAACCGAGTCATTCTGTTCCCCAGTATCTTTGACATGATTCTCAGGCATAACACGAAGGGACTGCAATTCGGACCAGATTTCTTTCATGCCAATAAGCAGAGTTGGATTGGTTTCCTCCCTCGCAGGAGGAATACCCACGAGTTCTTCCAAGCGAGTCACACGTTCATAAATTTTCACTGTTCCACCAGCTATGGATACTGTTAAACAAGGATCTCACGAATTTCTAAGCCAAACCTCGCTCTGATACCAAATTGTCACGGGGTAATTCTCTTTTTTCGACAGAGGCTTACCAAATGATTGTGTTGTTTCCACAAACAACCAGCAAATATAGGCACACACACAATTCAAATTATAAGAACAAGCAATGTACAGGGACAACACTACCAAACCTTTTCTATTGCCTCAATAGTTTACAAGGAATAATACAAATCTCACAATTTGCCTAACTAGCCAAACACACTTGGCTGAGACACAATTATATGCATACATGCAGTTGACAACCCCAACTGCCTAAGGAATTCGAAATTCAAACATAAAGGAACCAACACAACTACAAGGTGGTTTTGTCAACACAAAACCACCTTGTCTAATTCAAAGACAAGAAAACCCACACAACTGCCAGGTAGTTTTGTCTACACAAAACTACTTTGTCCTGTGCCAAGCATGTGCAAGGGAGTTACCCTTGTCCCAATCAGACAACCAACTGCCCACAAGTAGCTAGCTTCCTCATCTGCCTATCAATGCATCAAAACGACGTAGTTTCAACCTTCTCTCGAATTCCCACAAATTCAAGTCATGAGCCACTCATGACTTAGGCAACATTAGCCCACAATGCAACTCTAGTAACCCACGTACTGCGTCGGACACCCACACTTAGCCCGCATGGGGGACTGCATGCCATAGCTCACACCAGCCCCTTATAATACCACTTAATGAAATATCTAAAGTGGTAGCAGTACACATCAGGTGTCACAAGTTGCTGCAACCCAAGTGCCCACGCACTTGGCTGATTTCTCGAATAGAGCCTATCTGCCCACACAGAAAGCCTCCAAATTCCTGCACCCCTTATTTCTACCGGGCATGCCTTGGCAATGGTGCAACCAAGTCATGCCAACTCCAACCCCAACTACTTAGGGTCTAACATTAACCCCATTTGAAATGCCTAATTTTTTGCTGAATAATTTTGGTCATATATAATTATTTTTTAGCTGAAAATAACTTGAAATGCAGCACGTGTATATTAAAAAAAATTAAATTTAAAGAGGTCAATTTCAAGAACTCACAGAATTTATCAAAGTGTAGAATTATTTTCAAATGAGATAATTAAATCAATATATAGCTTGTGTCACTTTTTATCTAAATTAAAGATCCCCAGTTTAGTGTATCTCCAATGGTTGTGTAAAAATTGATGTGCATATCTTATGTGTTAACCAATTTTTACACAAAACTTTGAAGTCTAAAAAAAATATGATCCAATAGAAATTTTGTAAACTTTTGTGTAAAATTGAAAAGAACCAATGATACAAACAAATGTTAAATGTTATTTTATACAATTTATTAATTTTTTTTCTTTAAATTATATATGCGTAATATTATAATAACAATAGATCTTGATTTATAGGTTTTGATGAATGAATTTCAAATATTTAATTTCTCTTAAAATTCATGTTTGGTATTAAAATTATTACATTTTAAAGGTTTATAAAAAAAATTGAAGAGTGAGAAAGTTGACCTGACATTGTAAATTATGGGTGTATTTTAAACTTTTATTTTACACATAACACACTTTTAAAAGAATGCAGGAGATTAGAATTTTTACAAGTTAAGTATATTTTATCCAAAACGAAATTATACGAAGATGCTTTTATCCTCCCATATTTATCTAAAATAACCCAATGACTCGGCGAAAATAACGCGAGTTATTACACTCAAGTGCAAGTGGTCGGTCAAGTAATAAATACTCGGTAAGTCCGAGGTCGATCCACGAGGAGGATGGTAGTTATTTGAGTTAGGAAAGTCTCTTTCAAGAGGGAAAAAAAGAAAAATAAAGAAAAAGATGAAATATGGAGGGAATGGAATGAGAATCAATAACCAAAATAACTAAAGGAAATATAACTAAATAAAACATGCAAATGAAACTAAACCTAAAGGTAGCGAAACATTACTATGCTAACGGAAACGAAATTAACATAAGAAGAACATGAAATAAAGCTAAATAATAAAAACCGCGTGCTAAATTAATTAAACGCATGAAAAACATTAACTAAAATTAAGAACAAAAAGTGTTAGGGGTATCCATAAGTTCCGGGCAACACAACGGGCAATTCGGTGGACCGATAATTCTTTTTCAATTAATTTTTCTTTAAAAATCAGCCTACTTTTTACAAGTTAATTGATCTCATAAACTCGTATTTTTCGTAATAATTCATGCGTGACATGAACTATACGTACCAATAATAATTATGGAATCAATTCGCATTACTTAATTTTACCAAAAACACTCGTTTATTAAAGTGAAGCAGTACTTGACACTACAAAACTTTTTATTAAAAATGAGTTTAGAAATATTAAGTAAAAGCCACAATTTAATTCAAATAGGTTAAAACGTGATTAAAATCAAATTTGAACTAAAACGGGCGGTGAAAACACAAAATTGGCAATTTCGGTATAAAAAATAAGGATTAAAAATACTACCAAAAACAGCACACTTAAGTTTGAAATCTAAAAAAAATACATAACCAATTAATTTAGAGAGCATAGACCGCTCTCTAACTCGACTAGTTAGGGTTTAGCACAAAAACAAAGATTCAAACTAGTTTGGTTCTTTTGTCGGAAATATTTTATTAAATTTATTATAAAAATATGTGATTAGTATACTAGGATAATAATTTAATAAAAATCAGATTTATAATGACCTATTAACCAATGAAAAATTAATTATAATTGAATTAGGGTTCGAAAAATTATCGCGTCGGCATACCCGTTCCTTACGGATCCCTAACTAACGAACTAGCCAAACATATGTAATAAATTCATGACCAATAAAATAATTTAATAAAACATCCTACATAAATTCATAAATTGAAAAGCAATTAAAATCATAAGCACACAAAATTTATACTAATAATTGACAAAGCAGTAAATAAATTAAGAACCTGAAATTGAAGCAATAATCTAACGCGTAAATAATGATCAAGTCTGAAATTAATCTTCAATAATTGTACTAAAATCCTTTGTCTTCAACCCCGAATTAATGCCAAAAAAAAAATAATAGAAGTAATACAAACGAAGCCTTAATGTTGTAAAAGAAAAAATAATTAAAGAAAGAAAGAAGAAAAGAATGGAGAGAGAAAAAGAATGAAGAAAGAGAGAGGGACGGCTGGCTGTGTTGTGGCCGCTGTTGCTGCGTGATGATGATGATGATGATGATGATTGATTTATATATATATTATAAACTTAATTTAATTAGGTGTGCTAATGGATTATGGGCTTGACTTAATTTGGGGCTTGAAAATTGACCAAAAATATATTGCAGTGCATAGGACTTGAACCCGAGACCATAAGTAAGGAACTTCCCACTCAAACAATTTAGGCTAAGATCACATTCAATATTTTCTTGCACCTTCAATTCTTTTATTCATTCGCGCTAAAATCTGTTCTTCCAGCGCACTTTTCATATTTCGGCCATAACTTTGCGCTCCGAACTCCAATTGACGCAAAGTTTTCGCCCACGCGTAGTTAACTCAGAGGTCTACAACTTTTGTATCTGGAGTTTTCTTCAAATTCTGCACGGATAAATACCAGAAATCGTCGGAACAAAGACGTTGCGCGCAGTGGATCTCTTCTTCATTCAAAAATTTCTCGGTTTGATTCAAATGACTCTTTTTTCGCTTGAGATGATTTATTGGCTTCTCATAATCTCTTCTAACCACTCCCTTCATGCTTGAGCTTGGGAATTGCTTTCGGTTCACTTCTTGAACTCAATTTAGCTCCGAATTTGGCCGGCAATGATTAACTTTGGGAGAATGTGCTTCTGAATTCATTCTTGTTCGTTTTTAACCTCTAAAAAAGGGTAAAATGCACTAAAAAGAAACATATTATCTTATTTCGTGATAAAAACTCAATTCTTAACAATTTAAGATAATTAGAATTAAATTCATACATATTAAGCCCTCTAAACATGTACAAAAATGCAATATTTTAACTTAATCACCCAACTTAACCAGCTTAATTTCTCTTTTTTCTCTTCACCAATCCACTCCATCATCACTTGTTCGTTTCAAAATATGAAGTTCAAGTAGAACATGAATGAATGGAAGGATAAAAGTTATTGAGATTGAAAAAGGGTGTGCGGCATAATTCAAGCATGTAATTTAATTAGCAAATTATTTAGCATCATTTAAAAAAAGTGATGTTATAAAATGCAGTATTTTCCTCTTATTAAAATCCTATTTAAGATATTCATCATAACTAAATATACACAAATATAAACACCAAGTAATAGAGATCGAAACAAACAAACAAGATATATATAGATGAATGAGGAATGAGGAATTTATGTATATAGTCAAATTGAGTACATATTCTCTTATTTTTAATTATCGTATATAGAGTTACTAACATTATTCAAGGTGATTACTGTTCATATCAAGATTGAAACAAAGATTTTTATGTAAATGTTCTTTGATACCCTAGCTAAAGTATTAACAAAACTATGAACAATCATCACAGATGGATTCATCAAATTGAATATTTAATTTCCTCTAATAACCCAATATCTATATGTTAAATATTATGCTACATAAAAAATATATAACTTTAAAACTACAATGTAATTGATCAAGTTACCAACTCAAATATATTGTCGAATAATAATTTCTTCTGAATAAAATTCTTGAAAGAATATAATTTGGAATAGATTAACTTAAAATGAAACCTAACCTACTAAAATATATGGCCAATATTCATATAATGTGCTCCACCTGACCCATTTGAAATGCAAAATATGCGTGTTGAATAAGTTTAAAGGAAAATAACTCATGACCACAAAATGTGAATATCAGTATATAAAAAGATAAATTTAAACAGGTTAATTTCATGAACCATTTTATACAAAATTTAGTTCTCATAGTGTACAATTATTTTTTCAAGGGAGATAATTAATTTGATATATATCTTTTGTTACAAGAATATAGCTCCAATATATACACTAGAAATGTAAATTTTTTTTTAAGTTTATCATGATGAGGTTTGAGGTCATGTATAGTAAGCACTCAAAGTATATAAACTTTAAATAAATCCTCAATAATATTTTTTTTGTTACCACAAAAACATATTTTTATTATAATATAAAATCGATAAAAATAAAGAAAATATAAAAAATCCAATCAACAGGACACAACACTTAACTCCGGTCAATCTTATTCCACAAGTAAAAACAGTAACTTCTTATATTATTTATCTGAATAATACAATATTTTCCACTACTTTTTTCAGAAGCTCCCATTACATAATTGTATTGTAACTTGGGTTTCCATTTTCCAACTAGTTTTATTAGAGTTTTAGCGGGGTGTTATTTACACCTCCAAATATACCACAAATACCTTTCTAAAATTTAACTAAAAATATATCTCAACACTCCCTTTATTTATCACAAACACTCCCTTTCATTACCTGATGTTAGGCGAGTGCTTACCACTCTTCCAATTTGGGCTGATTGAGTTTATGTGAGTACACTCACATCTCATTAGGTGAGTCTTATTTGAAAAACACTCAAGTACACTCAGCAGTCCATTGCCCTGATATTAGGTGAGGCTTTACTAACAAACTCTCTTCAAGTGGACCGAGTGTATGTGACTGAACTCACCTCTTATTAGGCTGGCCTTAGGGGGATGTTAGTGATAATAAATTTACCTTCAGGAGTGTTTGTGACAACAGGAATGTTTGTGAAAAGAGGGGGGGGGGGGGTGTTATTTGTGACAATATTGGGAGTGTAAATAATACCCCTCGAATTTTAAGGCAGACATTATACTAAGCATTTTCACGATTGTAAAAAAATAAGATTCATGTGGTATAAAGTTAGGTAATATGTTTTCAACGTAACCTTATACGCATCAAATATATAAAAAAAAATTAAATTTTGTTGACTATACAATTATGTTGAAGAATTCAATAAAAAATATGAAATTTACATATAGTGAGAATATGTGGTTGATAACTCAATGATTTTTACAATTTTTACACAAGGAGTTTTTAACATTTTAGTTTCTTGATGTTTACCCAAATTCCACTTTTGTCCCTGATATTCATTTTTTGACTTTTCACACCTTAATATATCTTCCGCGTATCAATTTAGTCCCTCAAACTAATTTTCGTTAATTTTGTGGACGGAAAAAATGGGTTAGAGGGGTATTGAAGGAAAATCATCATTTATTTTTTTAGCCAATTTTAGATATATACATATATGTATATATCTTTCCCTCTATCACAATAAAACAAGAAAAAAAACAAAGAATGAAGAAAGAGACCGAGAGAGGCGAAAGAACATGGGATGGGTTCACGTTCTTTCAAGCATAATCAATATATATGTATATACATATATATTTCCCTTCATTTCTCATATATTTGTACTCATTTCTTTTTTCTTTTTTATTTACTTGTTTTTGTTGATGGATTTATGTAATAGGATGAGTTTGAAAAAAGAATAAAGGAATCAATACATATGGATAGAACAGGGCATGGCTTCATGATTAACTTCAATTGTCCTTGCAGGTGGTAGAGGCTAACGTAGTCTTCTCTTTAAATCCAACATTTACTAGCACAGCAAGAATTAAGCCAATCACAACCCAAATACAAGCAATTCTTCATTAATTTCCACAACCACTTTTAAACTAAAACAATCAATAATGAACTCAATTCAAGAAAATGTTGAAAAACAAAGTACGTATATAGCCAATTTGTGATTTCCGTTTACAATTACAAAAATAAGAAAAACAGTTTGTGATTTCCGTTTCTCCCCTCTTGAGATATATTCTGCTATGATTAACCAAAAATCAAATTGAGTCAATTGGGTTTTTCCCCTCTATAAATTTTGTAGGACCCACAAGATTGAGATTTTTTTCAATTGGGTTTTGTTGGAGAGGCAAAATTCTCTTTGGTGGTATTAGATTGAGTGTTTTTCAGTGAAGGGTGATCAATTGCAGTAGATTTGATTGAATGTGTTTGTGGGTTTTATAAATTTGGGGTTTTGAAGAAGAAAGGAAAGAAGAATAGATGCATTGCCTTTTATACCCCTCCAGCTCACGTTTTCCGCCCAACAAATTAACGGAAGTTGGTTTGAGAGACTAAAGTAACATGTGGAAGATACATTAAGGTGTGAAAAGTAAAAAAAAAAATGAATATCATGGATGAAAGTGATAATTTGGGTAACAATACATAAAGTATCGCAACAATATATTTTATAAATAACAAATATTCTCGACACCAACAATCAAGTCAACAAAATTCAACAAATCACCACCTGGCCTCATATTCTAATCACCACCCGGCTTCATATTATGTTATCTGTTGGTAATATGTTAAAAACTATACGCCTCAGCCAACTCATCACATCAAAACTTCATTCTAAGCCTTACACGACTATGGCTCGAGTTTAATTTCACAACAAATACGCGAACAACAAATAATACCGATTAATGAAGCTAAATAATATATACCAAATTCAATCAACACAACAAATTCAATGATAGTACGAGTTAAATAACATATATATACTTTAGATTTTTTAATACATGTCATTTAAAGTCCCTTTCATCCAAGTAACACCATCAAATATAGCCATAATATCAAACTTGACCCAACACTAGCTTCACCATTTCCTTTAGCTCCTAACAAATAAATCTCTACGCACTAAAGGACTCATTCCTTATTCTCTCTCAATTTTTGTTTAAAATTAAAGGAGGTATAAGTCTCACTTTTAATTCTACGAACAAAGAAAATCTCCCTCCCACCCTTATGAGTCGAACTCTTGACCTCAAAGTAAGGGTGCGAGTTGTTTATCACTGGCCAGCTCCTCTCCTTATTCTCTCTCACTTCAAGCCTCTATATTTTCTAACCGCAACACACAACATGACACTCGGCATATGAATAGTAATGACTATTAAGTTTCTAAGTAAGCAATTTAATTTCTAAGAGCATATGCTCTAACCGAAACTTGCTAGCTCTTATACAAGGCATAGATATTTGATTTCAGTCTCCCTCCAATTCTCCATCCCCGTGAACTCGAACAACGGGTCTATCCAGTAAACATATCTTGCATCAAAGTTAACATTTTGAAGCCAAACAAGAATTAAAAATGAAAAAAAAAATTTCAAAAACTTGTTTCTTTATCATTAGACGCTATTGCAAAATGATCCGCAACCTTAAGAAAATTAAGCCGTCACCAGTGCTGGCGGTGGCAGTGATGCTCCAGCAGCATTATGATGGCTGGGGCTGGCAATGTTGATCTCATTTTCAGCTAAAGCGCAGAGGCCTGTTAGCCAGAATCCGGGGATATACGTGCATGGATTGCTGCCTGACGGGGGTACCGGACCACGTTGAAGGGATTGAATGACACTCTTCAACCATGGGTCATCTTCTTCTTCTAACGGCCTCATTCCTAGGCTTTCTTGGAAACCCCAAATGCATAATATTATCAAAATGAGTTGTCGTGTGAAGAATTTATGATTTTTAGAGTAACCCATATGATTGTGAGTTGAAGTGATTAATGGAGATGTTTTGAAATTTGGAAGGGTCGGAGAGGATGATTTGAGAAGTTATGAAATTTTGGCATAGGGTTGTATATAAGTTTTAAAAAGTGTGTGGGGGTATATATATGAACTAAATTAAAGTCGGATATATTTTCTTTCTAAAGTCGAGTTTGCCCTGTGGCAGTTTAATTTATACTTGAACATTTATTATTGGGCATTTTGTAACATCTTTGTTCCAGATTAAAATTTACTTTTATTAAATGAGACATATACTCTTAATTAGAAAAGAGTAACGTGTTTATTTTTTTTAATACCCACAAGTATGATTGCGGGTTTATTGTGAAAATGATGAATTTGAATATTAATGAGTATTAAGTTTCTAAGTAAGCAATTTATTAGTATAAAAATATAAGATGCTAGAGCATATGCAATAGTGTATATTGTGATTTTGTGTATAATTTACACAACTTGTAAAAGTTTCGGTTTTAAGCATTCTTTTAAATTTTGTTTTTGTGTAAAATGAAAGGTAAAATACACTCCAAGTTCACATTACCACGTCAACTTTTTCTCTCCCTATATTTTTTTATAAAACTTTGAAATGTAATAACTTTTAATATAAAATATATATTTTAATAAAAATTATGTATTCGAAATTTACTCCTCACGACCAATTAATCAAGATTATTGTCATTATAAGATTATGAATAAAAAAAACTAAAAGTATGTAAATAATAATAATAATAATAATAATAATAATAATAATAATAATAATAATAATAATAATAATAATAATAATAATAATAATAATTGCACAAAATAACGTCAACCATGCATTGGTATCTCATTATATTTTATACAAAAGTTTTACAAAACTACCATGGGAGCATATTTTTCTAAGAGCATCTCCAATGCAACCACGAATTGGGTGAAAATGAGATGCCACATAAGATTAATGGATAGTGAGTTAAAATAATGTTATCCAATGCAACCATCCATAATGACCATGAAGATGATGTGGCAAAAATGAAAATAGACATTGTGAGGATGACCATCTACTTCTAGGGGTCTCTTAGACAATATCTTAATGCCACATTATCATTTTTGTCTACGTACTTTTATTTTTAAGCTTTCAAATATTTTAATTGTAATTTTATAATTTACTAATAAAAACTACACATTAAAAAAATATGAATTAAGACCTATCAAACAAGACCCATTTTATATATAAAATTATTAATTTATTTTTTATGAATTTATTAATAGACAATCTCTTGAGCAATCCTATTGGAAATGGTTTTTGTAAGATTTGTCCATCAAGAGACTGTTTTATGCCACATAGAAAAGACATACTTATATGTTCATGGTAAAGAGATATTTGATCCATTTTGCATTGGAGATACTCTAAACTTCAAGATTTGTGTAAAGCTAGCTTGATACATAGGGTTTACACAAAAAAATTTACAATACGGTTGGTAATATACTTTTATAAAAAAATTCAGAATATGTTATTGAATATATTTTGGATAGTCTTAAATTATATTTCTTATTATACTTTGATTATTCCTAAAATACCCTTTTATTCGAATTAATATCTATATTTAATATTATTGCTAAAATCTTGCTGAATCTTGAATTTAGGATTTGTTACAATTCAAATTTGAAAACATATCTATTAATAACATTTATTAATCCTAGTCAAGAGAATAACAAAATCATAATGATGTGTTACTGTTATTTCAAATTCATCATAAATTGTTGTTTGATACAGCAATATATATATATATATATGTATGTATGTATTGGTGCTAAAATCTAGATGTATATTTCAGACCGCACAATCAATGATTATATTGAATGATTGAAGTAATAAAGTATGTGAAGTGTAACAGAGATAAAGATTTATAGAGGAGGTTGGCGTCATATAAAGATACGGGTTAATCTTCCTCTATGGAATAGCGCTCGGTCTGCCTTATATTGATGTTAACCAAATAATTATTACAATCTCACAAAAGCCTCTCTTAGCGGTTCTATTCTCACAATATTACAACAAGGGAAATGTTTGAACTACACAAGCATTGACTATTCTGTTCTAGGAGCTTTGAGCTTCTATTTCTCCTTTGTCTTTTGCTATGGAATGCTAAAATATCTTTTGTTCTTAGAGTAAATACTTGTCTTAGGTAGATGAAATAGTTCTTCGTATCTCTCTGATGTATTGATTAGTTTATCACCCCACTTTATATATAACTGGAAAAGTTCTGTGGGCATGTCTGAGTCCATGCCTTGATCATCATTGACTCTGATCTTGCTTCTCCATGAATTCTGGTGCATTAAATGCCGTTGGTATGTATTTAATGAAGGTGAGGGATCTTCTGCGCTTTCTATAGGACAGGTGGCGGTCGCCCATGTTGTCTGTCAGTTGCTCTGTCAGAACGGTTAGGCGAGGGAGCTCCAGAGCTCATCTAAGGAGATCTCAGCTTCGGGTCTCATAATTTGTGTTGCGACATTGCCCTCTTAGAAGATGTTCAATTGCCGATGAGCTTCGCCTGCCTTGTTGAGCTCGCATGGAACTCCTTAGAGCTCCTCTTGTTGCATTGGGACAAGTTATTACCTTAGACGGCCACATGTCAACTCGTGGTTGGCTGGATAAATTATATTAGTAATTTACACCATCAATATGGATTATATTCAATACAAGAAAATTAAATCCAAAGAATACATGCATGCAAAATCCAAAAGGTATAAGCATGTTAAATCCAAAATGGTAAGAAAACTTAGTGTATAATTAATATCTGAGACCACATACTAGCTAGGTACACTTCAAACATTAAACATTACATGAAAAATAAGAGAAAATATATAGTGCATATACTGGATTTTATTTTTCTTCACTTTATTTCTAAGTTACCCTAATTATTTTTCGAATAAATTCAAATTTAAAAATAAAATAAAATATGACAGGCCAGTTCATTAAAACTTCTTCCAATCATCAGTTAATTAGTTGTCTAAGAATCTGAGAATGATAAACATCGTCAATTTAACTGTTTTGTTTTTCCAAAATTCTGCTTCCTATCTTTTTCTCTCTCTATCCTCATTTAATGATTCAATAAATTTCTTTTATATTTAGGTTAAATTATACAAATACCTCTAAACTAATGCACTTTTCAGAAATATCTCTTGAAGAAAAAAAAATCCGACAGAAAACCCCCCATAAACTAATATGTTAGACTATTCAGGTGAAATGTGTAAATGAATAAATGCGTAAATTACTGTAAACCCCCCTGAACTAACCCGCTTTCTCAAATGCCCCATGAAAAGAAAATCCAGCAGTCATTAAGTTTTTTTTTTTATTTGAATCAAATAATGATATATAGTCTTTTGAAATTAATTAGTCTTTATAGTATATATAATTTGTATTTTTCAATTTGATATTTTTTTTTAACTTTTTTGATGTTTGATCCGGGTTTTGTGTTGTGTATGTAATCTAAATACATATATTGGTTAAATTTGTTTTAGATTATATGTATTTTTGTTATTATGATTTCCTGGAAAAATCGATATACTTGTTTTATGTAATTTTGAGTAAATTCTATTGTTCTAAAGTTGTTGTTAGGTGTTACATATATACATATATCTTGTGTTTATTTTATTTCTTGTTATTTTGGTTTTTTTATTAAATGTTTTCTTTATTAATTTTTATATTTTTGTTTGTGGAAAAAATGAAAATGATGAGAAAACAAGAGAAAGGTGTGTTGGTCCTTGTTTACGGCTAAGTATTATTGGATGTCCAAGCAATCATTAATGGTGTAAGCTCACCATAATGGCATGAGATATTAAAATTAACTAAAGTAGAACTTGATGCATTACTACTAAAGTATAAAAATGACGAAGTTATATATATATATATATATTATATAAATTTTATATGTAGGAAAAATAAAATTTTGAGTAAAAAATTACCTATTGAAAAATGAGAAGAATTGCGCTGGGAATGGGTGAAGTGTGCTTAAATAAGAGGAGAAGTGCAATTTAGACATCATCAAATTATCATAAAATATTTGTAAAGGCATTATTTGAGCTCAAAATCTTAAGCATGAAAACACATTTAGTAAACAAGCACCACATAAATAACTGTAAGAAGTGTAGGTCGGAAAATACCCTAAAGGGGGGGGGGGGGGGTAAATATGGTTTTTAAAACTTAATCGTATTTTTAAAAATGATTTAAAAATATTTGATGCCTATATATATTTATCAAGCAATCAAGAACAAAGTTAATTCCAAATACAATGAATAAATAGAACAATATAATATAGCAAGAGATAGAAAGATTGAACCGATCGAAGTCGAAGATTTTTTGTCCACACGGTTCGGCTTGTTCCCCCTACTCCGCGCTCGGTTAGTTCCCCGAGAACTTCCACTAAAACCGATCTCCTTCCGGATGAAGATCAAACTACTACAAGTGTATTCTTCTCACACACTCTACAAGTATTGCTACACCACAATACTCTCACAAGATACCCTCTTGCTAACCTATGAGATACACCTCTCACAAATATGATTTGAATAAGTTTTGGTAGCTAACACCAATGTACAATATCTCTCTTGTGTATAACAAAATACAAATGAAGCTCACATTAAGAG
Organism: Lonicera japonica; assembly: GCA_021464415.1. Classification (NCBI taxonomy): domain Eukaryota; kingdom Viridiplantae; phylum Streptophyta; class Magnoliopsida; order Dipsacales; family Caprifoliaceae; genus Lonicera; species Lonicera japonica. The sequence continues at coordinate 37,326 of JAKCWG010000643.1, read as the reverse complement.
ATATCAAAATTGATTAAAGTATATAGCTCAAAAATGAAAGATTGATCAATTAAATGAATTGAATACTTGAATAACTTTGTATATATGTAAAATGAGTTTGTAGAATGATTCAAGTGTGTTAAAACATGTCTAAGACATCATATTTATAGCTTACAAAATCATATGGCCGTTGGGGATGATTAAGAGAGGTTTTGGCTCCAAGGTATACATTTTCAAACTTTCCAACAGCTAGTTTTGACAAAAAAATTCAAAATTGTTTTATTAATTTCTCTCAATTAGACCGTTGGATCATGCTCAAATTTTGGTCAAAATTGCCAGGAGATGTTGTCTAACTACTATAAAAATTTCAAAATGATCTGAGTTCGGGAAGGCCTCCATTTTACCGTTAGATCAAAACTGGGCAAAAATTGAGCGAATTTTAAACGAAAAATAAAAATATTTTTCCAATTTAATAATTTAGTTCCAAATAAAATTCTAATGATTTTTGAACCTCAAAGATATGTTTATAAGATACTTATTTTTATTAGAGCTTAAAATATGATCATTTAAAATTAATATGAATTTATTTTGAAACTCGGTTTTTGTAAAATGATGTTTTTTAAATAAATTCAATTTCAAGCTAGTTTGAATCAATCTTTAAAAGATGTAAGAATATGTTTGAGCTATAGGGATTTGATCAATAAAGTATCTTTACATAAAATCTAAGCACTCACTCCATTTAATGATAATTCGAGTCTTCGTGATGCTTGATTTTCTTGTGCGTATCTTTACTTGTTTGATGTTCTTGATCCTTTCTTGGTTTTGATAACTTGTAGAACATGTAGAGATCATTCTTGTGCATATCTTCACTTGCTTGATGATCTAGATCTTTTCTTGGCTTTGTATAGCACATGTATATCACTTGAGTTCATTTCTTGTGAGTAGAGGCGTTTGTAAAGCTTGTGTGAGATTTTCTTCGGTTTAAAGTTACACTTGGTCGGAAGATATATCGGTTAAAATGGCTATCATCATTGGAACAACCGAGTTAAATAACACTTTATTAACTTATTGTAATTATCAAAATAAGATTAATTGACTTTAAGGTCAACAAGAAGATTCAACCGTAAAAAGGGTGCAGAATTTTGTAAGTGAGGGAATCGGCCCAAGACCGGCAAAATCGGTAACAGATAGTAAAGGTGGTGGATGAACAGTAAATTTGCAAAAAGCATGAGACATGATTTTTAGGTTGAGGGGATAGGTTCCTCCGGCGGCTCTTATTTTCAGTCCGGCAGTACGTCCTCCCTTGGTGTGTGATGGTGTTTTTTTCTTTAGCCTAAATGGTTATTTCACAAGTCACTTACAAGAGTTTTCTCTAGGAGAATATTCATCTATCTTAGTGTAAAGAGAATCCTCTTTTTTTCTTGAGCTATCCCTTTCTTTTCATACTCATAGAATCAGGGTTATAATGCTCAATTAGGTTAAGAGTTAAATGACTATAAAGGGCCTTACCTGCTCAGTAAACATGCCCCTTTCACGTGTGGTGAGTGCTCTTATCCATAGGAAAAATTGTGCTTCGTAGGTGTAGGGATTTCATTCGCCAGGATGCCCATATCGACAACTAACACTGGTAGTACTTTCCCAGGTGTCACATCTTCATTCGCCAAGGCGCCCATTTCGACATCACTATTCTCTGCCGAGCTTGATGCTGTACTCGACAAGGGGTGTTATGTTCGGTCAACTTTCTCAAGCTATCTATTCTGAGCCTATCGGCCGTGGCTCGCCTTCCTAGTCGTGGATTGACTCCTTTGGGCCTGGACTTGGGTCTAAATGCTCAATCCAAGTGAATGTTCTAAAATTATGCCCCCACAATTGCCTTCCAAGCACCTAAGTCTTGACGAGCTTAAAGAATTGGGTGCTTGAATTCGCTGAATCAGTATTTGGTCAGTTATCTGGTAGATTCGGTGCAAGCCAGCTGTGGACACGTGTCGGCTCCCCAGCGGTTGAGTGTAAGTGATGCAATGAAAACGAAGACCATATTATTATTTTATTATTTTTTATTTTTATTTTATTAATTAGGATTAATAGTTTCTTTATTTATAGTCTTTTTTTAAATTTGAATTTGAATATTTGTTTTGGTAGGTCTTAAATATAATTAGATTATAATAATTCAATTTCCTTATGTGAAGGATTTTTTATTTAAGGTAGGTTTAAAATTTTAGATTATAAATAAGTACTTATTTCATATCATTGTAACCAACCAATTATAAATTAATAAATATTTTGAGCATTTCTCTTGTTCTTTGAAAATTCGATGAATTTTCGTTTCATTTTTGTGACTTCAAGAAGTTTAGGTTGAAGACGGTGTTCTTCGTCCTTCCCGCCCGCTCCCGTTCTACATCATAATATGTTTTCAACGTAACCTTATACACATCAAATATATATAAAAAAATGAATTTTTTTACTATACAATTATGTAGAAGAATTCAATAAAAAATTGAAACTTACATGTAGTGAGAATATGTGGTTGATAACCCAATGATTTTACAATTTTTACACAAGAAGGAGTTTTTAACATTTTAGTCTCTTGATGTTTACCCAAATTGTCACTTTCATTCCATATATTCATTTTTTGAGTTTTCACATCCTAATATATCTTTTGCATATTACTTTAATCCCTCAAACCAATTTTCGTTAATTTGGTGGACTGAAAAACTGGGCTGCAGGGGGTATTGAAGGAAATTCATCATTTATTTTTCCAACCAATTTTAGATATATACATACATGTATATATCTTTCCCTCCATTACAATAAAATAAGCCAAAACAAAAAAAAAGAATGAAGAAAGACATTGAGAGAGAGGCGAAAGAAAGTGGGATGGGTTCATGTTCTTTCAAGCATAATCAATATGTGTATATATATATATGTTTCCCTTTATTTCTCATCTATTTGAACTCTTCTTTTTATTTATTTACTTATTTTTGTTGACGGATTTATGTAATAGGTTGAGTTTGAGAAAAGAATAAAGGAATCAATACGTATGGATAGAACAGGGCATGGCTCATGATTAACTTCAATTGTCCTTGTGGTAGAGACTAACATTGTCTTCTCTTTAAATCCAACATTTACCAGTACACCAAGAATTAAGCCGATCACAACCCAAATACAAACAATTTTTCATTAATTTCCACAACCACCTTCAAACTAAAAGAATCAATAATGAACTCAATTCAAGAAAATGTTGAAAAATAAAGTATCTAGCCAATTTGTGATTTTCTTTTGCAATTACAAAAATAAGAAAAAATAATTTGTGATTTCCGTTTCTCCTATCTCTTGAGATATATTCTGCTTTGATTAACAAAAAATCAAATTGGGTCAATTGGATATTTCCCCTCTCTAAATTTTGTAGGACCCACAAGATTGAAATTTTTTCCAATTAGGTCAATTAGGTTTTGTTAGATAGCCAAATTTCTCTTCGGTAGTATTAGATTGAGTGTTTTTTGGTGAAGGGTGATCAATTGCAGTGGATTTAATCGAATGTGTTTGTGGATTTTATAAATTTGGGGTTTTGAAAAAGAAAGGAAAGAAGAATAGATGCATTGCCGTTTATACCTTCCAGCTCACGTTTTCCGCCCAACAAATTAGCGGAAGCTGGTTTGAGGGACTAAAGTAACAACGAAAGATATATTAAGGTGTGAAAAGTCAAAAAATGAATATCAAGGACAAAAGTGACAATTCGGGTAAACATGAACGGACTAAAATCTTAAAAAATCACAAGAAGTAACAAGATAAGTTTTGCAAAAAAAATAAAGAGTTGACATATAGAATTTACACATTAATTTTTATGTAAGTGTGATTTTAGATACATCCACCAAAATATTCTTTCCATCCCACTTTAATTTCTTCTCACCCCACCACTTTTTTGTTCAACTCACTCCACCTTTAAATTAGTTTTACACCTACTTCTTTCACTGTCAATCTACATCAATCTACGATCCGAATCCGAGTTTAAAATTTTTATGAATATGGATTTGGATTCACCCTATCCGATCGATCCGTTAATGTCAGGCCTATTGGTGGGGAAAAATCGGAACGATTCATTCGGGCATTTAAAGTTAACTTTCGAGATATTTAAATCAAACTCGTTGAATCCCAAGGCAAGAAAAGAGGGGGCGGCAATAGCTTCTACAACCGGGAGACAATCAGACTTTATAACAATCGGAACCTGAACCGGGAAAGCAACAAACATAACAACTTCTAAAACAGCCTTAGCTTTGTTGAAAATATGAACTGCAGAAACGAAAATTAAATATAGAAAGAGAATACACCGGGTTGAGTCGCAGACTAGGTCGCTCTCTTTAAGACGTTTCGCGACTCTGCCCGTAATTGTGCTAGCAGTTCAGTAATTGCCACGTTGTCTCCAGGATGAAACAGCCCAGATACTCTCCTGTACGATCGACGTGCACCACCGTTGATCGTTCGACAAAACTCTTAAATTCGTGCTCGGAATCGGTAAACCTTTTACTGCTGGAGGCAAAAAAAATTTCCAGGGTTCTTTTTTTTCCGGTTTCTCTTTGTTGAAGAAGATATCTTTCGATAGAAAATTATTTTCGGTTTTTTGTATATCAAGAAAAATTTAAACGGTAGGATAATAATTAAAAAATCCGTTTCGTTGGAAAAAATATACGGAGACGTGGAGAGAAAAGTGGAGCCGTTTGGAAGTGGTTTGACCACTTTTGAAATTTAAAAAAAATAAATTTCGAAGTAAATAAATTTTTTTCTAAAACTATTTTGTATAAAAAATTTATACATTGCATAAGACAAACCCCGAGCCCGAGCCCAGACTGGGTCGGTCGGTCGGCACGAGTGTGGTGAACCACATTCATCCAAGTCCTCATCCAATAGCATAAAAATCTAATAGCCAAAGAGCTAAAGCCCTTGAGCCAATTTTCCCATATAAAAACCCATTAAAGGTTTTTTCTTTCTCCTAATTGGGACTTGGGAAAACACCAATCTTGCCTTGTCAAGTTTTTTCTGAAATACACAATGCTCCAACACTTTGGCCACAAAAGAGTTCACACAAGGAAAAGAGATTGCCTGATCCTCAACAAAAAAACCATCACAGTTGCAAACCATGAAAGTTGCTGCACCAAAATTAAGCCCAACCAACATAGCACCGTCACAGTTGATTTTTAGAGATCCTGGATAAGGAGCCTTCCACTTTAAAAGACTGGGCCGAGCAGTGGCGAAGCCAGGAAATTGACCAACGGGGGCGAATTTGATCGAAAATCAAAACATACTAAATCATATTTAAAGCCATAAAATTTGAACGCAAACATAATACTATTAATAATAAAAGTTCATTCAACTTAAATAACAAATACGAACAATTATGATAAATTACAATAACATTCTACAGTTTTTTATATTTTGGAAGTATTGGTGAATGGTGGTGGTGAAAAATGGTTTAGATATAGAGAGGTTTGAGAGGTGAGTGAAGAAATAATGGGAAAGCACTGAAGCAACGACAGGCAGAAGAAGAAGATAAATGAGTAGCGGTACCTTTTTAATTAATTAGGTTTAATATTTACAAACTATTCCTTAAGTTTCTGTATCTTACAATTAGGTCCCCTCAAGTTTATTTTTATGCACATAAGTCCCTAAACTTTTTTTTTATTTTATTGACCCAAGCCAAGGAGGGGCAGCTGCCCCCCTGCCCCTACACAGCTTCGCCACTGGGGCCGAGTAGGAATGAAAACGTCTTTCAAAGATTTACAAGTGTGAAGTCTACACGTACGAGAAAAACTCAACCGAGGTTGAAATTGCAAAGGAAACAATTGATAAAGGCTCAAACTCAATCCCCATTGAACATTATATAATTCCTTGCTTTCCAAATGAACTAGCATAAGAAAGAGAATAACGACGTTGCTTGCACCACATTTAAGACATGCTTTTTGAGAATTTTCAAACACTCGTCGAACCACACGTCTCAATTCTCAAAATTTTTACTTTGTTGATGCATAGAGCAACAGGAATCCCCACTCACACTTCATAAACTATTGGGAGCACATGATCAATTGTCTCGGCCTCTTTTTCACAAATTAGCTAGGCACAACGGGGAAGGGGATGACCGCTTACGCTATATAGTTCATAATCGGATAATAACCGACACATTGGAAAAAAAAATATTATTTTTTCCATTGCTGCTTGACTTACTTTTTGAGTCTATATATAATCATTTATTTCTTTTCTACTAATATACAATATTTGGAGGTTGCGTGAGGTGAAATTGTCAAATGTCAAATTTTATTTTGAGGTTACTTTTAAACTTTTCTATTTGAATTACATCTATCTAAGTTCTCTGTCAATTTTTTTTTAACAAACCTAGAAGTACTTTGTCAGTATATATATAAGTTGATCCTGCGTTTTGAGCAGGGGCAATACGAATAAGGGCCAAGAGGCCCCCTTTGATATGGATATTTTTAATCATTAAAGATAAGTTTAGAGCGTTATAATACTTTTATGAAACGATAATATCATTACCCATGATTTGTTAGTCATATAAATTTAGAATTAAACCTCTAATTTTAATAAGGGTGATTTTATTTCTATCCACAAAATCTTGCAATTAATCCACCCTTAAATTATGGAAATTTTGAACAAAGTTTTACAATATTACCCTTTTTAAAATTGATAAGTATATCCACCAATTAAAATTAAATTATAATTATATAAATTTAGATTCCATTTTAATTAACATTCCTAATCTAAATATAACTCCTTTTAATTGAATTCATATCTACGTTTCACCGTATCATCAACGTTTTAAGGCTTTTGCGCGTGGGAGTATTGATGAATAGAACATCTCAATACGTATTTTTTTTGAAGAAAAATACAAACCCTAATTCATTACATAGTTTAAGCATGCAACAATGAAAAATCCTTCTCCAATGATGATGAAGAAGCCATGTTTAAGGGGAGTTTTGGTTGATATCTAGGATGAGACAGGCCAACAATGGCGCAAAAACCCAAAAGTTAGGGTTTTGATTATTTTCAAGATTGTGGGTGGGGAAAGAGGGATGATACAGCGGGGAAGAAGAAGAAGAAGAAGGAGTATGCTGTGCGCGGTGGGAAGAAGAAGAAGAGGAAGAATGCTATGTGCAGTGGGAAGAAGAAGACAAGGACAACGCTGTGTGGGTGGGAAAGAGTAACTTAAATTTGTACTGGGATGGGTTAAATTTGTTAAAGGTTAATTAAAATTTACTTTACAATTAAAATTTTTAAAGTGGGTTTACTTATTAATTTAGTGAATATTTTAGTATTAAAAATAATATTTATAAAATTAAATTCAAAATATTTTTTTGTCAGTTAATCCGCGTTCGCGGATTAACTTAATATGTAACGCGGATTAACTTATTACTCCGGATTAACTGTAAGATTTGGTGGATGGAAACAAAATCACCCTTTTAATAAGTCAAATATAATGAGTATTTTAGAGAGAGAGCGAATTGTATATTAGATGACTAACATAATAAACATAATACAGAGAGAACCCATTATATAGGGCTTGAATGAGATAAACTAATTAAAGAAAACTAATAAACCCTAATCTAAATATGGGCACAAGTATACAAAAGGAAACTATATTCTCTAATACTTCCTAAATAGACTCACGTTAACACTACCCCTCAAGTTGGTGCATACACAACAACCATGCCCAACTTGCTCAGTGATTCGTAAAATGCATTTCTAGAAACTCCTTTTGTGGGGATATCTGCAAGCTACTTTTCATTGGAGACCAAAGGAAAGCTAACAAGGTTGGCATCAAGTTTCTTCTTATAAAATGGCAATCAACCTCTACATGCTTAGTATGATCATGCTGTATTGGATTCTGCGGTATATTAATAGCTGCCTTGTTGCCACAGTACAACTGCAGAGCATTTCTAGGTTCAAAACCCAAATCACACATCAAATTTCTCAACAACGGCAATTCACATACTCCATGAGCCATCCCTTTATACTCAGCCTCAGCACTCGATCTAGCTACAACTTTCTATTTTTTGCTCTTCCATGTAACAAGATTAGCTCGTACAAAGGTAAAGTACCCTGACGTTGACCTTATATTGGAAATACTCCTAGCCTAATCTGCAGATGTAAAGCCACAAATTTTGAGACAATCATTATGTTTAAAAAATATCACTCCTCTATCTCCGGAAGACGACTTCAAGTATCTCAAAATTTTGACTACAGCACCCATGTGACTTTCATTCGGACTGTGCATGAACTGACTTACCACACTAACAGCATATGCTACATCTAGTTTGGTATAAGACAAATAAATTAAATGCTCAACCAATCTCTGATAATGAGCTCGATCAGTAGGTATCTAGTTTGGATATTCTGCTAAGCAATGATACTATTCAATAGGAGTGTCAACGGGTTTGCAGTCCATTACACCAGTCTTTCCTAACAAGTCAATAACATACTTCCACTAGCAGAAGTAGATCCCTTCACTCCCTCTTTCTACCTTGATCTTTAAAAAATACTAGAGTTGACCCAAGTCCTTCATCTCAAACTCAGAGGCCATCTGCCTCTGCAGTCTATCAATCTCAACAGTATCATCACTAGTGATCACTATATCATCAACGGAAATAATCATAGTTGTTACCCTCCCTTGTTGGTGCTTGATGAACAATGTATGATCTGAGTTACTTTGTTTATAGCCCACCTTCTTCATGAACTATGAGAACCTTCCAACCCATGCTCAAGGTGACTATTTGAGTCCATATAAGGATTTATTCAATTTAAAAACAAAATTACCAGGAGAAGCTGCCACATACCTTAGTGGAAGAGCCATGTAAACTTCCTCAGTTAACTCTCCATTGAGAAATGAGTTCTTGACATCAAACTGCCAAATATGCCTGTTAAAACTCGCCACAAATGATAATAGGACCCGGATAGTATTCATTTTTACGACAGGAGCAAAGGTCTCATTGTAGTCTATCCTATTCGTTTGAGTAAACCATTCGTATTGTACTTTACAGTAAATACCCAACGACAACCTACAGCCTTCTTGCCTTGTGGCGGGGGAACAAGTTGGCAACTATTATTTTTTCTGCAATGCCTCCATCTCTTCCTTCATTGTCCTCCTCCACTTAGGATCATCCTAGGCATCCTGCACTTTGTTAAGAACTGATAGAGTAGATATTTGATTCATAAATGACTCATATGACTTAGACAATCTACCAGTGGAGATGTAATTTGTAATTAGATACTTTGATTTTGTATGAAGGGTAGGTTCATATCTTTTGGCTGGCTGACCATGGGTTGACCGATTGGGTAATACATATTGTCCAACATTATGTGACGCAACTAAAAAAACGCGCTTTGATATAACCCAAGTGCAGGCTCGTCAAGTTGTAATAAAGTCTCGGAAGTCCGAGTGTCGAACAACAGGGATAAGTGAAAAGGAGTGGAATGGATTTCGAATTAAATGGTTTCAGATTTTTGTAAGTTGGATTTGTTGTAGAACAACGTAAATATAAAATAATTGTGAAAATTAATAAGAAAGCACTAAGGTAAGTGGAGGTTAGCTATGATACGATAGACGGTAATTGCAATCTCATACATAGATTTCACACAAAGTTGCCATGAATGGGGAAGGTTGTGATAACTCTCAATAGCAAAGGGTGCGAAGCCAGGCAACTCATTCCCGGGTTAAAGCTATATCAAGAGAGAATATCACGAACTTCCGCCAAAGGTGGGAATGTCATATCTATCTCTTAACCGGGGGTGCGAAGCTAGGCAACTCATTCCCATTGAGACTAATCCGAGAGAGAAATGGTATTCTCATCAAAACAAGGTTTTATGATAAGCATGTGTGTGAAATCTCATGGTTTAAAAGAATGAAAATTATGCAGCGAATCATCACAATGATACGTGACAAAGGTTGTGGAATAAAATCACCAACTAGCCAATTCTTACTTTAAAAAGACGATAATGAGTCTAGATATCACGTAAAGTGTACAAAGCACTCAAAATATCATAAAGCAATGCAAAAACTAGATTAACAATTTTATAAATCATCTATAGAAATTTAAGAACTCTTTGTGATCTCTACAACGAGGAACAAAAATCCATAGATGGGGAAATGAATTACAAGCTTCTTAGAACCATATGAATATGTTGTATTTTCATTAATCAACAAGCACTAAGCATACAAGGCATGAAAAGTCTAATCGAACAATGAAAATACCTAGAAAGCTTGTAGAATGAAGGATTTCGAAAGGAAAATGATTCACAAATATTTAACAAACTTTAAACATGGATTGAGAAATTAATTACCGAAAATTATATCGCGATTAACCTCCGTAACCTTAGTAAAAGACTACTCCATAATGGGAGCAAAAACAAATATTATAGAAGAAGAAATTAATTACCGAAAATTATATCGCGATTAACCTCCGTAACCTTGCAAACTATACTTTAGCTCTCCCTTCTCTCTAGAACTCCTTTCTTCCCTTAGATGATAATAATCTCTCCCCCATCCTCTAGACTAAAACAATAGCTAAAGGAGTACAAAAACTAATAAAATAAACAAGGGAAAATATCTCTAGACAAGAAATCCCCAAAAAAAGGCTAAAAGAAGGAGTTGGTGGCTGTCCCCGCCAGGCCATGATCGATCATGGCCAACCTATGATCGATCATGGGGTCCTCTGCCTGAAGATTGATTTGCACCATGATCGATCATGGTATACCAATGATCGATCATGCTTCTGGGAAATTTCTCAACTCAGCATTCTTGTGAGCTTTTGGCTACAGTTGATCAATTCTTCGAAGGCCATTGCATCCTATGCCTAAAAACACATAGAAACACAACAAAAGCACACCTAGCGGGACGATATTATATACAAAACTCATTAAGACACTGATCTCGAGATAAGCGGATAATTAGGCAGAATTAATGCAACAAACGCGTTAAGTCACTCTCTAAAGGAGCTTATACAAGACAATATTATGCGTTTATCATTATGCTCATTACTATTAGTACTAGTGGGTGTACATACCTTAGATGAGTGACCTTTAGCACTAGGGATTTGTGGATCAAGGGACTCATATGACTTAAATAATCTACTGATGGAGACGTAATTTACAATTGAATACTTTGATTTTGCATGAAGGGCGAGTTTATATTTTTTGGCTAGCTAACCACATGTTAACAGACTAGATAATACATATTGTCCAACATTAGACTTATTACTATTAGTGCTAGTATGTGGACATACCTCAGATAATTGACCTTTAGCACCAAGGAGTTGTGGATTAAGGGTATGAGCAATAGTGGAAGGGGCAGATGTAACTTGAACTTCTCATGTTTAAATGTGGATGTCTTCTGGGGTTTTTGTTTTCGGATGAACTTGAGGATTTGATGGGTTAAGCATCTCAACTATAACTGGAACCTCAATTTTGTATGCCTATATATCTTCTTCTGCTTGCGAATTTTCCTCCTTACTATGAGTTTGCTCTTCAAAATATGAATTCTCCCCCTGAAGAGCAGAGTCGGGTAGGAAGAAATAACTCATGTCTTCAAAAACGTAACATCCATAATGACATAATACTTTCAAGTAAGTGGATGATACACTTTCTGACATCCCCCATAACCAACAAACACATACTTAATCCTTGGACATCTAACTTGCACCTTTGATTTTTAGGGACATGGACAAAGACAATACAACCAAAGACATGAGCTGAAAGGTTATGGACTGAAGGTAACGACACGCTAGATGCAAGCACCTTAAGCGGATTTTTTTCTTTAAGGACACTGGATGGAAGACGATTAATGAAATAGGAGGAAACTGTTACAGCATCACCCCAAATGTACTTAGGTATATGAGCAAAAAAAAAGAAGGCATGAGTCATATCAAGCAAGTGACGATTTTTTCTTTCAGATACTCCATTTTGTTCTAGTGTTTAAGGATACGTAGTTTAGTTAATAATGACATGCGTTTGAAGAAATTCGATGAAGGCATTATTGATATACCCCCCCCATTATTAGACCGAAGGATTTTAATGGTGCTATTATACCGTGTTTGAATTAGATTGCGAAAAGTTTGAAAAGCTAGAAAAACTTCATCTTTGGTTTTAAGAAAAACTACACATGACAGTCTCGTACAATCGTCAATGAACAACGCAAAGTACTGAATACCAGATATAGTGGACTCTCTAGAGGGTCCTCAAACATCGAAATGAATCAACTTAAATAAATGTTGTATAAATAGGTAAAAAAAATTGGGTGGGGGGGGGGGGGGGGGGGGGCGCTAAAACACCCCATAAAATTTCATTTTTAAATTTTGAACCTTAAAGTTTGAGTCAAATTATACATTCGTTCAAAATTGGACACTTGTTTGGGTAGAAATTTACAGTTTTTTAATTCCATTATTTTAAAACAGACGGGGGTGAAGTGATTAATTTGGTGGGTGCGTATATAAAAGTACCTAAAAAAATCATTGCAATATCCTAATTTATTTAACTACTTGGCACGGCTTGGAGAAGTTCCAAATATATGAATAATTAGTAAAGATATAATTATATACATCGCAATACAAAATAATATGTCCCAAAATATTTTTCTTGTTAGAATTGGTTTCAAAGTGCATGTTTCGATGACTTCCACAATTCTAGTTTCATTCACAATCAAATACTATTAATCAGCTGTATCACAATCCTATTCCCAATCCAAAATTCTCAGCTACCATAGTTATATATAAACATGATTAATTTTCTATGCATGTATCAAACAAACAATTAATCTGCCATAATACCTACCTTGTAAAATTAATATAATTAATATTTTCTCTCACAACAAAAGTCGAAAGTCGAAGAAAGAATGAAAGACTGCAATAGTTGATAAATTAAATATTAGTAACAGAGAGAATTACTTAATACTATCTTCAAATTTTCGATGGGTAATTCCGGTGTAAATATATACATAGTTGCGGGCCGTATAGATGTAAATGTAAATTTCTGCTTACAAATCAACCCTACCCCCCTTGCAATTTTAGTTTTAATTTCTTTCTCACTAACTTCATCCATGGACTATATCTAGTAATTTAAAAGTTAAAACAGAGAATTACTTAGGAATCTACACCTCCAAGGTTGAGAAAGATGGAAAGCAAAGGAATACCACCACTGTAGCCATGGCCATGGATCTCAAAACCAGTTAATCCAATTGCTCTATGCATGTGTCTATATATATGCATGTATATTATAATATATTTGGATCCCTCTATGGTTAGTAACGAGTGTGGTTTAAGCTGCGAAGGAGAATTAATCGAGGTGCGCGAAAGCTGGCCCAGACACCGCCGGGATATATAATTGGATTCCAAATTGACTTTTAATCCAACAAAAAGACATCAATTGCAAACATGGCATGTTTACATAGCATGACTCAAATCATTAATATAAATTATTCCATTATTGTCCAAAATTTTAAGGATTCATGGAACCCTAAAATTTAGGTTATATAAATATCTTGGGTATTTACTTGTTAGCCTCCATTTATTTACCCATATTCTAGTTGACACCCAAAGTTTGCATTAATTTTCCTTTGACACCTATTTAGATTGTCTCCGTCTAGTCAATAAGTCAAACTAGTCAGTGATATGGCATTGTGAAAATGATTTCATTTTCATTTAAATCTAATCACATGGGTATTTTTGGTATTATAAAATGTACTTAACATTTTGAGCAGTTAACTGAATGTGAACTATTTAAATGGGTGTCGAAGGGGAGCTAATGTAAACTTTGAGTGCCAAAGGAAATTATAGGTAAATCAATGGGGCCCAAAAGGTAATTACCTAAACATCTTTAAAAGGTACGGCTAAATTCATGAGTTGAATCTGGACGTTGCAATGTAAGAACCTGGTTGCCATAGTGAATGAAAAACATGGGAGAAAGGGGTTAGAGGTGGTTGAAGAACTTCGGTGAGGGGAGGGGAGTTAGGGGAGATGAATTGCAAGAGATTATGTTGGGAGTTGTTTGGTGTAAAAACTTATTGGACCGATCGAACTAGACCGACTGTAAGGTTTATGTTATTTTTTTTTTCATAATACGGTTTGGTCAAAAATCTTTTGGTTTGATCTTTATGTTTTCTAAACTTCAAACTCAGTGAAACAGAGCCGAATCGATTATGATTATATATTTGTTAACTGAGAACATATGTTTATATATTATATAAGTACAAGTACATAAATACATGATCGAACGTTTGCATTCATATGGAGCATTGAATGCTAGTAACCAAGCATCCGAACTCACCCGTAGGGCCGAGTTTAAGTGTTTGGGGCCCAATTACATTGGGCAATATGGTAGTTCCATAATTGAGAAGCCCACCAAACTGAACCTTAAAGGCCCACACTTGTCCAGCTTGAGAATGTCTTTGGCCGATCTTAAAGAACTCCACCCTAGTTCAATTTTCTTGGCAAGGCAGAGCACTCAGACTGACCTGGTAGGTAGGCCAATAGGCATAAGATAGTTAGGTTGGAGGATGATTCACTAGGATACTTAATTGCTTCTGCAAGTATGAACAAGGTTATTATCAAAGAAGCAGTATGAACAAGATCTAAGACAACTGTGATTTAGGAGCGTCTAAGTTTACCCTTTATAATAATTTACCTTGTGTAAAAATCTGACGCGCCGAAAATACTTCCGTGCTTAGGTACCCAAGTGCAGGTTGTCAAGTTATAATACTTGGTAAGTCCAAGTGTCGAACCACAAGGATAGTCGGAAAGACGATGTGGTGATTACGAGTCCAAGGTTTTGTGAAGAGAATTTAATTGGTTGATTTTAATGGTTGATTTTAAAGTCTTGCAATAAAAATTAAAATGATATAACAATAGATGAGAAAAGGCTAAGGCATTATAGAATTCATTTGTTTTGCAAAGTTAAGTAAAATCAATCTCATTCAAAGTTCTCAATGCAATTCCTAAGTGTTGAATATTTTACCCATTTCTAAGCAAAAGGGTGTGGAGCAAAAGCAACCCATTCCCATATAAATGCCATATAAAGAAAGGGTGTAAGCAAATATCAACACAAGTGTATCTCTCATTTTTTTTTTATCTTGTGACAAAGGGTGTGAAGCAAGTGCAACCCATTCCCATATAATATCAACCAAGATTCAAACTTAAAATACACAAAAAGAAAAGGCATAAATTTAAACTAGGCATTTAAGAACTCATTGTTAGTTTCCCCTAGGCAAATGACTTGATTATGAAAATGGCCAACTACAAGGAGTTTAGCTCGATAAATCATAACATTTCATTTGTCTAAGATTGGGAGGTCTAGGTGGAGGTCAAACCGTCCTATATAGACTTATTTGATAAATACAAATTGAATCCTTAAAATGATTAATGAAGTTTTTTATGACATAAATTTAAAAGATCCTCTTTGGCAATACTTTAACTAAGAAGATGATGAGTCTTAAAATCACATAAAGTATAGAAAGCACTCAACATATCATTAAAGTATTAAAAGATAAAAATCTCAAATTTATGGTGTTTCCATGAATATTCAAAAACTAATCATGCTTGGCAATGAAAAGTATCTCATTCAAAGAAAGAATGGACATAAGCTAGTAAGAAATACACAAGTGTATCATTTTCTCATTAATGCTTGAGATCTATGTATACAAGGCATACAAAGTCAAATCATCATATGAAAATTATCTTACTAGTTTATGAATGGTTGAAAAAATGGAGAAGATGAAGGATTCAAAAAGTATTTAACAATACTAACAATGGAATGAGAATTGAACTTACATAATTAATGCATTGCAAACTTCATCTTTTAGCCTTAGCAAAGAAATTTACTCCATAATAAATGTAGAGACAAGAATTATAAAAGTGAACTCCATTTCTCTCTCTAGAAAATAAAACTATTACAAGCTCTCTATAAATTGAGAAATGAGAAGTAATAAAGTCCCCTCTCCAACACAACAATGAAGACTATAAATAGGAGAGTTGTGTTGGATGCTAAAATAATAAACAATGCTTTTTATTTTTATTTTTTTTATTTTTATTTTTATTGTTTATTTTTGGTGGAGAATTCCACTATCTTGGATGCTCTTTGATCACATGGACATGGAGACTTTCTCTCTTGGATGCTCTTTAATCACATGGACATGGAGACTTTCTCTCTTGGATGCTCTTTAATCACATGGACATAGAGACTTTCTTGAATTCTTTTTGTCCATGGAAAATTCCAATATTGTATTAAATACAATATTTCTTGAAATCTAAAGACACCAAAATAAACACAAAAATATGCCTTTCCAAGCATTGTTAAATACAAAAGTGCTACGAGACTAATCGCGAAATAAGTTGGCAAACCGAGTATTTTAGAGAAATAAACGCGTCAAACAACTCCGAAAATGAGCAAATGAATGACAATATTAAGCGTTTATCAACTCCCCCCGACTTATCTCTTGCTAGTCCCTTAGCATGCAAAATAAAAATAGCTATATATAATATCCGAAAATGCATTGATAAAATGCACTAAGCCATTTTAAAAACTCCCAAGTTCCCTTAGAAGACGAGGTTTGTCTCGTGAGGGTTTACAGTGATGATACCCACAAACATCCGAAGTTTGAAATCTAAGTAGTAGAATTGAAGCATTTTCATGAATTGATTTAAGTGTTTGGCATTACTATTACAATTTCCGGAATGTTGGCATTTGAATAACGATCTCCATTGCTTACAATCTCCTTTAGAAACTAGTTCCACATTCCCATTTGAACACACTATGTATATGGATCTTTGACACAATCATTCTTAATCACAAATAGTTCTATTCATCAATAGTGGAAGAGAGAAATCTTTCAAAAACAAAAGCTCAAGAACTTTGTCAATTTTAAGCACTTTTTTTTTTTTTTTTTTTATCTTTTACTTGGACTTTTTGCTAAATTAGCTCAAGGTGGTTTGCATCTCTATGGAGGGCAGCGGTCTCACTTTGTAATTTTGCATTCATAACTTCTTCTTTTTTTTTCTTTTTTTTTTTAAATGCACAAAGGAAGCTATTCACCCCTTTTCCATATGGTAACCTTTGCCTATCCTTAATATTAGACAAAATGACTTATGAATTTAGTCAAGTGAAGCTTAAAGTCAATATTAAGTTTAAAAGTCATCCAAGTTTTTAAATTTTTTTTAAGTGCCATGCATGTGTCCCCTCTAAGGAGGATCTTTTCGAAAGAGCTTTTATTGCATTTGAACATTATTTCTCTCTACATAAGATGAAAATCACTCTATGTGATACCAAAGACTAAATCAAACCACAACATTATGCATATTCATAGGAAACTACAAGGCTCAAGAATCTAAATAAAGCAATGCCATGGAGATTATCACTCAACTACCTATCCGAATTAAGAATTTCATGTCAAAAACCATCAATTCAAAGACAATTCTAAAAAAAATGATCATCATATTTCAAACTTTCAATTTTTTTTTTTTTTAAGCTCTACACGCATGAAAAATTCAGAAATTGAAAAGCCATTAAAGTTTAAGTACATTACCCCCCAACTTGAAGAACGCATTGTCCTCAATGTGAAGAGAACGAGAAATTGGCATTCTCCCATTTGGCTTTTCGATTTTCATGAGGAAAAGAGAGCTATTTTTCAAAGCAAAATTACTATATGTACACACTAACAAAAACAAACGGGTTAGAATTAGATAAAACATAACATGTATGCATTACAACCACATTTCAATCCTCATATCATGTTTATCAAACCAAACCCAAAAAGGAAGGAAAGAAAATAAAGCAAAAGTTTTTTTTTTTTTTTTTTTTTTTGTTTTTTTTATAAAAGTATATATAACATCACCTATACTTGTTAGGTATAGGTCGGATCTTCAAGAGTGGTGGACTCCTCTTGAGGTGGGAATTCCAAAAATGGCTTAAGGCGTTGTCCGTTCACTTTGAACACAAAGCCGGTTTTGGGATCCTCAACATTCACGGCCCCAAAAGGAAATACATGTCGAACAATGTATGGGCCGGTCCAACGTGATTTCAGCTTTCCCGGGAAGAGATGCAAACGCGTGTCATAAACTAGAACTTTGTGCCCAAGTTTAAATTCTTTTCTTAAAATAGATTTATCATGGAAAAATTTTGCACGTTCTTTGCTTATCTTAGCATTTTGGTATGCATCCCTCCTTAATTCCTCTAACTCCTCAAGTTGTAACTTTCGATTGCTTCCGACATTTTCAATATCAAAATTCATCATTTTAATTGCCCAAAATGATTTATGTTCCAACTCAACGGGAAGATGGCAAGGCTTGCCATATACTATCCGATAGGGAGACATTCCTAAAATTGTTTTAAAAGCCGTACGGTAAGCCCAAAGTGCATCATTAAGACGCAATGACCAATCCTTGCGATTTGGATTTACCGTCTTTTCAAGAATTTGCTTTATCTCCCTATTGGCAAGTTCGGCTTGGCCATTGGTTTGCGGATGATAAGCGAGTGATACTTTGTGATTTACGCCATATTTTTGCATTAAAGATTCAAAAGGTTTGTTGCAAAAATGAGTACCACCATCGCTTATAATCGCTTTGGGAGTGCCAAATCTTGCAAGAATATTTTCTTTTAAAAATCGGATCACCACTTTGTGATCATTTTTCTTGCAAGCTTGGGCCTCTACCCACTTGGAAACATAATCAACCGCTACTAAAATATAAAGGTTACCGAAAGAGGATGGGAATGGTCCCATGAAATCGATTCCCCAACAATCGAACACTTCAATCACCAAGATTGGATTAAGCGGCATCATGCTTTTTCTTGTAATCCCTCCTAACATTTGGCATCTTGGACAAGATTTACAATGTTGGTAGGCATCTTTGAACACTGTTGGCCAATAAAGGCCACTTTGCAAGATCTTGGCGGCCGTCTTCTTGGCCGAGAAATGTCCACCACAAGCTTCATTATGGCAAAAGCTTAGAACTCTTTCGAACTCGTCATTGGGAATACATCGTCGAATAATTTGATCCGCCCCATACTTGAATAAGTACGGGTCATCCCAATAGAAACGGTTGACTTCAGACAAGAATTTTCTTCGGTCTTGGGCATTCCAATGGATTGGCATCTTTTCGGTGACAAGAAAGTTCACAATATCGGCATACCATGGTGAGGAAGAGATTGTGAATAGTTGCTCATCCGGAAAAGAGTCTTTAATAGCACTCTCTTCAATGTGGTCGGTGAATGAAAGGCGAGATAAATGATCCGCCACCACATTTTCGACACCCTTCTTATCCTTTATGAAAATATTGAATTCTTGTAGGAGAAGAATCCATCTTAAAAGCCTTGGCTTTGCATCTTTCTTTGTAAAAAGATACTTGAGGGCCGCATGATCGGTGAAAATGACAATAGGAGACCCAATGAGGTAGGACCGAAATTTGTCGAGGGCAAAGACAATAGCCAAGAGTTCTTTCTCGGTGGTGGTGTAGTTCATTTGAGCCTCATTGAGAGTTCGGCTTGCATAGTAAATGACCCCGGGCTTTTTGTCCTTTCTTTGGCCAAGGACCGCCCCCACGGCGTAATCGCTTGCATCGCACATGAGTTCGAATGGCAAACTCCAATCGGGGGTTTGCATGATGGGTGCGGTAGTGAGCATGTGCTTGAGTTTTACAAAGGCTTCTTCACATTCTTTGGTCCATTCAAATGGGGCATCTTTTAAGAGCAACTTGCACATGGGTTTAGCAATGGTGCTAAAATTTTGAATGAACCTTCGGTAGAATCCGGCATGCCCCAAGAATGAGCGAACATCCTTGATTGACTTGGGGGTGGGGAGCTTTGAGATAATTTCTATTTTTGCCTTGTCAACTTCGATTCCTTTCTTCGAAATAATGTGCCCTAAGACAATACCCTTTGTCACCATGAAATGACATTTCTCCCAATTAAGAACAAGTTGTTTCTCAATGCACCTTTCTAAAACCTGCTCAACATTCAACAAACAATTATCGAATGACTTACCATAAACGGTAAAGTCATCCATAAATACCTCTAAGGTCTTTTCCACCATGTCGCTAAAGATACTTAGCATGCACCTTTGAAAGGTCGCTGGTGCATTGCACAACCCAAATGGCATCCTTCGATATGCAAAGGTGCCAAAGGGGCATGTGAAGGTGGTTTTCTCTTGATCATTTAAATCAATCTCAATTTGGTTGTACCCGGAGAATCCATCTAAGAACGCGTAAAATTCATGCCCGGCTACTCTTTCGAGTGTTTGGTCCAAAAATGGGAGCGGGAAATGATCTTTACGTGTTACTTCATTAAGCTTACGGTAGTCAATGCACACTCGCCACCCGGTGGTGACTCTTTGGGGTATTAATTCATTTTTTTCATTTTTTACTACTGTAAGCCCGGATTTCTTTGGTACAACTTGGGTTGGACTCACCCATTTGCTATCAGAGATTGGATAAATGATTTTCGCATCTAGTAATTTCAATACCTCATTTCTTACAACTTCTTGCATGTTTGGGTTCAAACGGCGTTGAAATTGTCTAGATGGTTTAGCATTTTCCTCCAAGTGGATTTTGTGAGTGCAAATTAAAGGATTAATCCCTTGGAGGTCAGCTAGTGTCCAACCAAAAGCTTTCTTATGTTTATTAAGCATACTTACCAACCTCACCTCTTGCTCTTTTGAGAGTTCGGAAGAGATTACCACAGGGTAGGTTCTGGAAGCACCTAGGAAAGCATACTTCAAGTTGCTTGGCAGTGGTTGAGCTCCATTTGTCCCTCAAGCTTTAGTGTTGGATCGGATGTGCTCCCCTTTTGCTCCTTCGGATCCTGAACCTTATCATCAAGTAAGGAAAACACTTGCAAACACTCATCGAATTCATTGGAAGTGGTTAGATTCTCTTCCATTGAATCCAAATCGTAAGTATTATTAAAATGATCTTGGACTAATGACTCTATCATGTTCACATGTTCACTTTCTTCATCAAAATCATTTTGTTGTTTGCTTAAAGAGAACACATTTAGCTCAAGAGTCATGTTTCCAAAAGCCAATTTAACAATTCCATTCTTGCAATTAATGATAGCATTAGATGTGGCAAGAAATGGTCTTCCTAAAATGACAGGAATTTCATTAGCGGGATTTGCTACCGGTTGCATATCAAGAACAATGAAATCAACGGGAAAGTAGAATTTATCAATTTGCACAAGAACATCCTCTATTATCCCTCTCGGTATCTTAACGGAGCGATCCGCTAATTGAATTGTCACTTTGGTGGGTTTCAACTCTCCTAACCCCAATTGTTGGTACACCGAAAAAGGAAGCACATTAACACTAGCTCCCAAATCAAGTAAAGCATTTTTTATGCGACAATTGCCAATTAAACATGAAATGGTTGGGCAACCAGGATCTTTAAATTTTGGAATACGAGTGCCTTGCATGATAGAGCTCACTTGCTCTGTCATAAATGCTTTTTTCTTAACATTCAACCTTCTTTTTGTGGTACACAAATCTTTGAGAAATTTAGCATATGAAGGTATTTGCTTGACCGCGTCAAGCAATGGAATGTTGATCTTGACTTGCCTAAACACATCAAGAATTTCGGTGTTGCAATTTTCCTTATGAGGTTGATTTAACCTTTCGGGAAAAGGGACTTTGATGTTATTTCTGATTTTTTCTATGTCCTCTTTCTCATTCCTCTTTTCCTCCTCCTTTTCCCTCACATTCTTTTCTTCTTCTACTCCTTCACTTGGTGTTGACTCGGCTATGTCCACCGGCGTTTGGGCCTTAGGAACTATAGTTTTGTCAATCATCTTTCCATTTCTAAGGGTTGTGATGGATTTTAACTCCTCTACATTCCCACTCGACTCCCCTTCAACTATCATGGCTTGCCCTATAGGATTAGCTATTGGTTGGGCCGGAAACTTTCCTTTTTCTTGGGTTGCTAAAGCAGTGGTGAGTTTGGACATTTGAATTTTCAAATCACTAACATCTCTATTGGTTTTGTCTACAAACTGCCGCAAAAGAGTCTCCAAATTTGAATTTGGGTTTGGGTTTGCTTGACCAAAAGAGTTGTTTTGGGGTGGAGGTGGTCTTGGTTGGTAGGAATTTGCATTCGAATTTTGATGAGTATTTTGATTTCCCCCCAACTAAAATTAGGATGGTTCCTCCACCCTTCATTGTACCTTTGAGAAAATGGATCATTGTGTGGTCTAGGATACGAGTTCAAGGCATTGACTTGTGAGGGACTTTGAAGGACCTCTTTGAAGGCCGGAATTGTGTGACACTCCTCCGTGGAATGTCCCACCTTCTCACAAATGACACAAACGGTGCTAGTACCTACACTGCTTTCCCTCATTTTACAAGACTCCATGGCTTCGACTTTCTTTGACAATTGAAGAAATTTTAACTCAATGTCATCACCTTTTGACAATTGGTACAAACCCCCCCTCTCGGAAACTTTACCCTTAACCTCGTCCGTGTAGGTGTTCCAATTTTGGGCACCTTCGGCTATTTCATCAAAGTACAACAAAGCTTCCTCCGGACTTTTGCTCAAAAAATTTCCATTACACATCGTTTCCACAAACGTGCGCATGGCGGGAGTGAGTGATTCATAAAAATAGCTTACAAGGCTCCATGTTTCGTGGCCATGGTGAGGACATGCGTTTAAAAGTTCCTTGTATCTTTCCCAACATTTGTAAAAACTTTCATTTTCTTTTGGCGAAAAATTGGATATCGCCCTTCTCAAAGCGTTGGTCCGATGGACGGGAAAGAATTTTTTTAAAAACTCCGATTGAAGTACTTGCCAAGACCGAATAGATTGCGGTCTTAGAGCATTCAACCATAATTTTCCTTTATCTTTTAAGGAGAAAGGAAAAAGTTTTAAACGCATTACTTCCTCATTGGTGTTTGCCTCACGAAACGTGGAGCAAACTTCCTCAAAATCTTTCAAATGTAAGTACGGATTTTCGGATTCCATACCATGAAAAGAGGGGATATGTTGAAGCATACCTGGCTTAAAGGAGAATGTTCCCGCTTGTCGGTGGGGAGAATGATGCAAGAATTAGACGTCGCCCGAGGTGGTTGAAGATAATCCCTCATTGTTCGAACCGGAGGATCGTGATTATTATTTTCTCCGGTATTTGACTCATTATCCTCGTCAGCCATTTCGGAAGGAGTAGGTGAAGGACTAGGATGCCTTGGTAGTGGTTGGCCTCTTGGTGGACTTATGCGAAGATCAATGTACAAATTTCCGCGCATAAGCCCGGAAGGGTGATCTCGAATAAAATTTTCCACAAAGTGATTTTTTTTTTTTATTTTTATTTTTTATAAAACCCGTAATCCGTCTTTCGCCGTATCCCCGGCAACGGCGCCAAAAACTTGACGCGCCGAAAATACTTCCGTGCTTAGGTACCCAAGTGCAGGTTGTCAAGTTATAATACTTGGTAAGTCCAAGTGTCGAACCACAAGGATAGTCGGAAAGACGATGTGGTGATTACGAGTCCAAGGTTTTGTGAAGAGAATTTAATTGGTTGATTTTAATGGTTGATTTTAAAGTCTTGCAATAAAAATTAAAATGATATAACAATAGATGAGAAAAGGCTAAGGCATTATAGAATTCATTTGTTTTGCAAAGTTAAGTAAAATCAATCTCATTCAAAGTTCTCAATGCAATTCCTAAGTGTTGAATATTTTACCCATTTCTAAGCAAAAGGGTGTGGAGCAAAAGCAACCCATTCCCATATAAATGCCATATAAAGAAAGGGTGTAAGCAAATATCAACACAAGTGTATCTCTCATTTTTTTTTTATCTTGTGACAAAGGGTGTGAAGCAAGTGCAACCCATTCCCATATAATATCAACCAAGATTCAAACTTAAAATACACAAAAAGAAAAGGCATAAATTTAAACTAGGCATTTAAGAACTCATTGTTAGTTTCCCCTAGGCAAATGACTTGATTATGAAAATGGCCAACTACAAGGAGTTTAGCTCGATAAATCATAACATTTCATTTGTCTAAGATTGGGAGGTCTAGGTGGAGGTCAAACCGTCCTATATAGACTTATTTGATAAATACAAATTGAATCCTTAAAATGATTAATGAAGTTTTTTATGACATAAATTTAAAAGATCCTCTTTGGCAATACTTTAACTAAGAAGATGATGAGTCTTAAAATCACATAAAGTATAGAAAGCACTCAACATATCATTAAAGTATTAAAAGATAAAAATCTCAAATTTATGGTGTTTCCATGAATATTCAAAAACTAATCATGCTTGGCAATGAAAAGTATCTCATTCAAAGAAAGAATGGACATAAGCTAGTAAGAAATACACAAGTGTATCATTTTCTCATTAATGCTTGAGATCTATGTATACAAGGCATACAAAGTCAAATCATCATATGAAAATTATCTTACTAGTTTATGAATGGTTGAAAAAATGGAGAAGATGAAGGATTCAAAAAGTATTTAACAATACTAACAATGGAATGAGAATTGAACTTACATAATTAATGCATTGCAAACTTCATCTTTTAGCCTTAGCAAAGAAATTTACTCCATAATAAATGTAGAGACAAGAATTATAAAAGTGAACTCCATTTCTCTCTCTAGAAAATAAAACTATTACAAGCTCTCTATAAATTGAGAAATGAGAAGTAATAAAGTCCCCTCTCCAACACAACAATGAAGACTATAAATAGGAGAGTTGTGTTGGATGCTAAAATAATAAACAATGCTTTTTATTTTTTATTTTTTTTATTTTTATTTTTATTGTTTATTTTTGGTGGAGAATTCCACTATCTTGGATGCTCTTTGATCACATGGACATGGAGACTTTCTCTCTTGGATGCTCTTTAATCACATGGACATGGAGACTTTCTCTCTTGGATGCTCTTTAATCACATGGACATGGAGACTTTCTCTCTTGGATGCTCTTTAATCACATGGACATAGAGACTTTCTTGAATTCTTTTTGTCCATGGAAAATTCCAATATTGTATTAAATACAATATTTCTTGAAATCTAAAGACACCAAAATAAACACAAAAATATGCCTTTCCAAGCATTGTTAAATACAAAAGTGCTACGAGACTAATCGCGAAATAAGTTGGCAAACCGAGTATTTTAGAGAAATAAACGCGTCAAACAACTCCGAAAATGAGCAAATGAATGACAATATTAAGCGTTTATCAAAATCGTAATGTAAACCCTATCTAAATAGGAATGACTAATCCCTTAGAAAAGGATATTATCGATCTTCTTCTTTCTCCTGGCCAAAACTCTATCCACATTCTCATAGAAGTCAGCAAAGCTTTGTGATTTTCCATTGTAAACTTGTTAGTGTAAACGTCGAGCTAATACCAAACATACACACACTCAAGGGGGGACATACTGCCAGATGATAGCAAAACTAACCAGAGTAACCTTCCTACAATCAAATTTTGGTCTCACAATGGTTTGTTGTTGTTACCTAGTGTTTTTTAAGACACATTGGTGGTGGAACTTCATATTTGGGATAAGCACACACCTTTTATTTTGGATTTGTCAACTTTTTGACACATACAATACTAATACGAAAAATTGTTGACTTGGAGGTTAGAGTAGTAAAAAACTTTTATAATTTGTGAATGAGGAAAAATATGACAAATATTTACCTTACTGTGACCTCTGGTTCGGTTTTGGAAATTTGAACCCATCTACTCAATTGTTCCTTATAAAATAAACCATTTTACTACTTTAGTTATATAGAAAACTAGGATTTAGTTATATTAGATGTATCAAAAATCTTCTCTTGAAATATATTATTTAGGCACAACACAATCTTATTATATGAACAAATAAGGTAATACAACACTTCAACATAAAAATAATATACAAACTCTAGACAATAACTTGCTTATCACGAGGAAAAAAAAGGGGGGGAAATAGAACTCTAGACTCATATATGTGACCATAACAAGTTCTTTTAGCTAGGGTTTTGCTGGTTACCACTTAATTACCACCACCATGTTAAGCACTTGGAGAAGGACTTGGAGAGACGTCACTATCATTTGCTGGAGGGCCGCAAGGTAGGATACACGAAACGGTACTATTGTCCACCCATTTTAACACACAATAGGGGCGACAATGTACATTAAACCGTGAATTCAATGAGCACGGCTCACATTTTAGATCAAGAGTAACGCAGAAAGTGGTGTTACATTGCTGTCTTGCAATATCCTTCATTTTGTCGATGAATTTGAATCCTTCTTTTCCAGATAGAAAACCCTTTTGGGCATTTTCCCCGAAGAATTTTAGTATTGTCTTGTCGCCCGCGTTCCACAACATGTTCTGCCCAATCCGAGCAGCTCCATTGGCCAGTTCTTCGACTACTTGTAGCCCAAATAATTCGCGCTCGACACTTGTGATACGAAGTAAAAGTTCATTAGTAGCATTCAGTTTCACCAAATTTTTGTTATGGGCAATGTTTTTGTTGCTGTTTTTCTATGTCTACTACTTAAAATGGGAAAATAAGGAATTAAGTAATTATGATGAAATTGTATGATTCTAGTTTCTTTTTTAGCGAATAGCTGGATAACACGCATACACAACAAAATTATATATTTTAGACCTTCTTTCTTGACGAATGGCAGGATTGACCCCTGCATGCATCTTTTGACTAAAAATGAAAGGCTAGTGTAATTTGGCAAACTGTTGCCTTCTAATTCTAACAACAAATAAAGACTAACGATGATTGAATTTACGGTCTATTCTATAAATGAATGCTTTCTAATTAAATACAAGGGGATGTATCACCGTAAAAAATATTGGAAAGATGTTTTTAGAGACGAAAACTTATTACAAAAGATGGGTCTATACCAAAATATTTTCTTATATCACTTAAGAGACCCGTGGTTAAAATATACAAGAAGTGGATGATAACGATGATATAAATTCAACAAACCTAGTCACCGACCCTCAAATCTATATTACTATGAAAAGTAGTAATTAGGCTTATAGTGACATTTTGTAAGATCATAATTTCATAACTATTTTTTTTTTCTTTCAAATATGACTGTCCTAAAAGATACATAAAAGATTTTTCTAATGTATTAGCATGCTAGATCAAGCACCCACTTTATATATTAGTTAAGTTTGAACTTCTTGAATCTTGAAACAAGATAGTACACAAGTAATTTTATATAAACATAAATATCTAACATATCAAATGTGGAAATCATATATTGATTAAAAAAATTATATCACATTTCATTATAACCCACCAATGACTGATGTGGCATTGATACGTTGGTAGCAATTTTGTCCCATCAACTTTTTTACTAAATTTGAATTTCTTTAATCTTTGAGCTATCATCAATGTTGGAGTTATATTATAAATGTAAGAGTTAATATTTATCCGGCCAAAATAAGTAGGAGCAAACATATATAGAGTAATTATTTTTCTAACCAAAATAATTATTGCATTATAATTTATTTATTTTTTAAAAAGAAAAATATAAAATTTGATTTATGTTTAAATCTCTCTAGTTTTTATCTCCAACTGAAATTGAAAATACTCATAATATTGTATTGGAAAAGGAGCTAAGATAGGAATTTACGTACCGCGCTTGAGCTACGAAATTGTGAGAGGAAGAAAGTAAAACAAGGGAAATTGTTGCCACAAGCAAGAAGAGCATGATGGACTTTGATGCAAAAGTGGAAAAGAAAGCCATTATTTCTTTTGAAACTGTAAATAGAAAAGGGAATTGAAGGATAAATTTATAAATATTGATGAAGTGATCGATTGTTGAGGGAGATCTAGCTAGGGGAGTTTCTATTTATAAGGTCTGTCAAATCTAGCACTTTATTTTATTTTTTTGTCAATTTAAAGTACCTAAAAGACTTTTTCTTCATTTATTTTTAAAATATATATTTTTTTATTTATTGAAATTTTATATGATCATCCAGCGCCGGTCGTACAATTTGGAGAACCCTGTGTAAAAATTCAAAATGAGACCCCTTTGTAAATAATTATATCAAAAAAAAAGTTAACACATTGTTGAAGATTAAAAAAAATGTAACACCAAAAAAAAGACAAAAAATACAAGAACCCCAAGACGAAAAAAGAGAGAGAATTATATTTTCTTCTAAAAAAATTTGACTTAATGGGTATTCAACAACAGATGGGTATTCAACAACAGGTGGGTAGAGACAGTGGAGGAGTGTGAGGGAGTCTATCAATAGTGGACTAATGGAAAATGTTATAATTATTTTTGAAAGATTTTAAAAAGTGAACATAAAAATGAAAGAGTAGCTAATATAGAACTTCGTACCTTTTTATCATATGGATCCTTACAATTTTAGTACTAAATTTGGGTTCTTTCATTGTCAACAAATAAATTTAAAAACAGAAACTTGGGTCCCCTAATTTTATAAAGGCTATTTACTATTTAGACATTGGATCATTTGCAGTTCCCCGCCCCGTACACCCTCAAGGCCAGCTTTGATCATCCATTAAAATTTAATTAAATCTTTCGACGAAATTTGATAAAAATAATTTATTCAATATATAAATTATCTCTACCAAATTAAATATATATATAATATTTTTGATTTGTTCAATACTCAAAATAGGTACCACTGAAAAAAATAAAATAAAATAAAATAAAAAATATTAGAAAAGAGGTAAATCTGTCACTGGAAAAAAGACATAGTTTGTAATTCAAATAAAGTGTTAAATGTGAAAACAATCAATCTCACTTCAGGATTCATAATCGGATAATAACCGACACATTGGAAAATAAAATATTATTTTTTCCATCGCTGCTTGACTGACCCTTCGAGTCTATATATAATCATTTCTTTCTTTTCTACTAATATACAAATATTTGGAGGTTGCGTGAGATGAAATTGTCAAATGTAAAACTTTATATTATTATTATTATTATTACTCCCTCCGTCCTAATTCAATTATCACACTTTGAAAAATTAAAAATTAAGGAGATATAATGATTACTCCAAGAGAAAATACTTATTTCCAAATATGTCATTTACTTTTCTTCTCATAAAAAAAGTGAAGGGACCCAAAATAAAAAAAAAGTGTGGGGAGCTTTAAGGGTAATATTAGAAATAAAAAAATTGTTATACTCCCTCTGTCCCAATTTAATTGTCACACTTTGAAAAACTAAAAATTAAGGAGATATAATAATTACTCCAAGAAAAAATATTTATTTTCAAAAATTCCTTTTACTTTTTTCCTAATAAAAGAAAAGTGGTGGAACCCACAATTAAGAAAGTGGTGGGAGTCCAAAGGGTAATATTGAAAATAACAAAAACTGCCGTAATTAATGATTTGCTAAATATAGAAAGTGAACAATTATTTTGGGGCATCCAAAAATGGAAGAGTGGACAATTAAATTGGGACGGAGGGAGTAATTATTAACATACTAAATGTGGAAAGTGAACAACTATTTTGAGACATCTATAAATAGAATAGAGGACAATTAAATTGGGACGGAAGGGGTATTATTTTTAATTTTTAATTTTTTTATATTTTTAACAAACCTATAAGTACATGCTTTGTGAGTATATATATAACCTAATCATGCGTTGCAAGCTGGTAGTACTAGTAAGAGCCAAGGAGTTAATTGACCCTCTTGACATGGATCTTTTTAGTCACTAAAAATTATTTTGGAGTATTATAGTACTTTTGTAAAATGCTTATATCATTATTCATGGTTTATTAGCCATATAAATTTAGACTTAAACCCCTAATTTTAATTAGCCCTATGTTTTAAATAGGAAGAGAGTTAATGATATTTGTAATCTATTTGAAACAGTATTCATAGACAAATTGGTGACATACATTGAATAAGATATTTTCAATTATATTGAGACAGATGAAAACTTGCAATACTTCAAAAA
Source organism: Lonicera japonica (assembly GCA_021464415.1). Taxonomy (NCBI): domain Eukaryota; kingdom Viridiplantae; phylum Streptophyta; class Magnoliopsida; order Dipsacales; family Caprifoliaceae; genus Lonicera; species Lonicera japonica. The sequence goes on along the minus strand of JAKCWG010000643.1, from coordinate 7,436 downwards.
TATGAAATCCTGTAGAATATTTTTGTTATTTGTTGTCAATGTTCACATTAGGTTGTATGAAGTACTGTGAGAATCCGCAAATGTGACTCCCGCTCAATTCATATGAATAAAACAAGGTATATTAGACTAAAAATTCATTATCAAACCACTCGAGCTCAATTCATAGTGTACACACAATCAAAATAGCCATGGATAGAGGGCTTCCGTTTGCACAAATATACATTGTATCACTAGGCCCAACAGCCTCTTAGGCAACGTACATTGTCCGTCTCCTAAGCTAAGTATGTGCGTCTCCTAAGAGTTGGGCGACGAGCAAGCCGTTGCCTATGTTGTGTCGCCTAAGCTCTTAAGCGACGTACAAACATTGGTTCGTCTCCTAAGAATATCGTAAGCGACGTACATAGTGATTGTCTCCTAAGATCTTAGGCGACGCACATTGGTCAATGTGTGTCTCGTAAGTGACACTGTTAGGCAACACACATTGACCAATATACGTCTCTTAAGTGAATTTTAAATTTTGTTGAAAATTTAGGGGGGGAAATAACTTTAGGAGATGCATATTGATCAAAGTGTGTATCCTGAGTGAATTTTAAAATTTTAAAATATTTAAAATTTTGTTGAGAATTTCGGAGGGAGAAATAACTTTAGGAGACGCACATTGATCAAAGTGCGTCTCCTAAGTGAATTTTAAAATTTTGTTGAAAATTTAGGAGGGAAAATAACTTTAGGAGACGCACATTGATCAAAGTGCGTCTCCTAAGTGAATTTTGAATTTTTCGAATATTTAAAAATTTGTTTGAAATTTAAGGGACTTAGGCGACGCACATTGACCAATGTACGTCTCCTAAGTGAATTTTAAAATTTTGTTAAAAATTTAGGGGGGGAAATAACTTTAGGAGACGTACATTAATCAAAGTGCATCTCCTAATTGAATTTTGAATTTTCCAAATATTTTAAAATTTGTTTAAACTTATGGGACTTAGGCGACGCACATTGACCATTGTACGTCTTCTAAGTTGGCCTCTTAGGAGGCGTACATTGGTCAATGTGCGTCGCGTAAGAACCATCACCTTTATGCGACCTACCTTTATAAGTTTGTCGCCTAACGTTTAGGCTTAGGAGACATATGATATTGGTACGTCGCCTAAGACGATACTTAGGCAATGTACTTGGTAGTGCGTTGCTTAAGTGAAGTTTTAGGAGACATACAATAATGTACGTCGCCTAAGTAGTATCTTAGGAGGCGGACTCTATTTGTGTGCATCTCCTAAACCTCTTCTTGGCATAGCGATAATACAAATTTTGATGCTATAGCATTAGTGGTTAGAAGCTCAGTTCCTTCAGAAAATTTTGAAACCATTATGTTTTGACCATTTATAAAATTTAATGATTGGCATGAACGGTAATTTGTGAGCCTCTATGACGGCTCCAAACGTTAACCTAATGGTTGGCATAAAAGTTTGATTGTTAATGGCTTTGAACCGTTTTTAAAGTGTAATTCCTATGGCAACGGTTGTAATTAAACCGTTATTATCCTTCTACGTCATTTGCTGACTGGTTTTTATAAATTATCAAAAAGTACAATATATGTATTAAGCCCATCTTTACACTTGGGTAACATATAAAATTTTCTACAAAATAAACATTGTATTTTTAAACCTTTTCATTTTGGGTAATCAGGGCAACATTAATGAAATGCTTAGGTGGTTATTATTATTATTATTATTATTATTATTATTATTATTATTATTCCAATTAAGGATAGGGATGTTTTAATTTAGTTGGAAGAGTATTTGCCAACATATATGGTATATATAATTTAATTGCAAATTTTTTTTTTGAGATGAATCGCAATTTCATATACATATGGACAATATATTTATATATGTACAAACACATGAAATTGGGGCTTGTGAATCAAATCTACCAATTATTTTCGATTAACTAAGTTTAAAATAGATTATAGAATATTGTAATCCATTTGGGTTTCAAGACCGGCCTAGAGTTTTGAGGGCCTTAGGTGAATTTTCTTTTGGAGTCCTTTTGTATTTTAATATATTTTTGTAATACAATTATGCATACCATTAAACTTTAAACAAAAAGAATAGGTGCCAGCATTCTAGGAATTAAATTTAAACAACCGTTTTTTTAAGCACCCACATGCCTAGAACAAAACATTGTATTTATGACAAATATTTTCGTCACTAAAAATTAATTGTTTTTTAGAATCTTATAAAAATTAGAGTCAAACGCAGGAACATCACTAGAAGTACTGAAAATGTACCAATTTTTTCTCTCGCAATTCTTTCATTAAAATTCAAATTAATATTTTTGTTCTTACTTTTTATTTTTTTGGTAATATTAAATTATAGTATACATTTGAATGCACTAACAACACGTTAGTGTAAGTGGTACAAATGTATTAAATTTTTGTCTCGCAGTTAATTTCAGTGAAGCTCAAACTAATAATTTTTTCGTACTTTTTTATTTTGTAATGTCAGAATATTAGTGTAGATTTTAATGCACTATTTGTGGTAAAATAAACTTAGAATTTAAAATCACTGGGATTATGCAACAAAGTATTAGGGGTGTTTATAGTTCCAATCCTTTAATTTTAAAACTATTTGTATACAACCGGATTTGATGTTGATTTTGAAATTTAATATCTAATGCAAACCAACACGACTGACCAATCTAATCCAAATAAATATTGGATTAGATCAGTCTTCAAATGGATCCTATATAACACTAAAACGTCCAAAATCAAATGTCAAAAATTGAATCTGAAAAAAGAAATTTCATGAAGCTGGCACCATTTATCTAATAGACTAATACTAAAAGAGTGTGAATTACAGCTCAATTCTGCTCTTAAAAATTTATCATAGTTCTGTAAATCAAATCGTTTTTAAAGTTAGAAAACAATTTTTAAGATAGCTAACGTATTAAATGTCGAAATATTCATGAAGCTCCTTTCTAAAGTACGTGCGCAAAGTTCTTCCCAAATGTTTACAATTTTAACTTGGTTGAAAATCCCTTATGAAGCCATCCTTTGAAGGTTATAATCTACATATGAGAAAAGTAAATATGTTAAAATATGATATAACAGATTAATAGTCTACAAATATAATGAATATTAGCTAAAAAACACTATGTTAGAAACATTTATTTGTTAAGGTGATCCACTCCTCTTCCCATTTCTCTGCAATCTACCTTTCTTGGACCACGAAAACAACTAGCAAACAAGCTGAACATATGTTCTCTAATTCTTCTAATGCGAGGTATATTAAGTTGGTTAGGGAAATTGATCAAACACCTTATAAGCATTATTTATATGATCATGTATACTATAGTAGATCACATGTATACGCGATGCGTCTACTACTTAAATATATTAGTCCAAAATAAAATACAAAACAAAGATATTAAATAGTCTATAGTGGGTAAACATTAGATTATTTTGTCAAATATCTAACGTTCAAACCCTCTTGGATCAAATCAAACAAATACACAAGAGACTGTAGGAGTAAAATTGGCAATTAGGAAAAGCAATAGGCAATTCAAATAAACAGATACACAAGAGACTGCATCGGCAATTAGGAGAAGAAATAAAGGCAATTCAAATCAAACAGATACACAAGAGACTGGACCAAAAGAAAATAATCATATAATAATGACATTTGAAAATTATAAAAAGAGAATTTACCATAAACCAACCTTAAATCAGAGTATTATTATAAAGAGTACCTTAAATTACAATCTTATTATAAAGAGAAATTACCATAAACCAAAGATAGAGAGGAATTAAAACTGCATAGATTACAATCTAAACTGGGTAGAAATTACCATAAACACCATAAACCAAAGATAGAGAGGAATTAAAAGGGTAATTTTATTTCTATCCGCAGATTTTTGCAGTTTATCCACCCTTGATTTATACTAACTTTGAAACAAACTTCTCAAAACTTCCTTATAAAAATTAAGAAGTATATCCACCGATTAATAATTCTTTAAATATATTTACTTTTAAAATTAGTTTCCTAATTACAAAACTTCCTTAATAATCTATTTTCTTAATTTGTAAAAAGGTTTATTGATACAAGTACGTACTATAGATTCATTATTCATCCAAAATATACAATACTACAAAACTAGGTGGAATTAATTTATATTAGTACATCATAATACTAGAATAATTTTTTCAACGAATGAATTTACTATTTTCTTTTCTTTTTCACAATGAGGGCTCTAAAAAAATAAAAATAAAGCAGTATTTAAAGTTCAAAAAATTAATTAAGAATTAGTGGAGGCAACAAATATCATTTCCTTCGATCTCAATGCTTTCAAGTCAAAGGAAGAATATTCAATTAGGCTGCTGTGAGAATCCGCAAATGCGACCCAGGGTCTCGTCCCCGTTCCTTGGGCGTCTGAAGCGTCGGAAGGGATTCTGTCGCTCCATTTACTTGGAGTTGTTTGATGATTCATATCGGGTGTCCTTACGTCTATTCTAGATGCAAAGGAGTTCGTTCAGAGTCGCCAGTACGTTTTACGAGAAAACGGACAAAAAGGGTTGTGTAAGGGGAAAGGCTAAAGATAAGCCTTTCTTTACACGTTTTGTCTGCGAAACCAGGATTCTATAGGGTTCGGAAACTATATTACGGTTTGGGAAGGTGTTAAGCACCCATTCCGCCCTTTCGGTCTCTAGTGGTCTTATATGTTTATTCTATGTTGAAAAACTTGGATGCTTTTACTGACAGTCTACTACTTTTCAAATGAAAACCCTAATTTATAGGGGAAAATGGGAAAGGGATGAAAACCTTTGTGTTCCGAGATCCGATGTTTTATTTATTGAAAGATGTAAATACACATGACAAAACCTTTTATTTTGAAAGAGTAACCCGTATTATTTCCTCAGATAATGATGGTTTTCTCGTGTTGCGTTTACTTTTGTAAAAGTTCGGATCTATGTCGGGACTGATTTAATATGGAACTAGAACTCTTTGGGGAGAGTTATCAATCACGTCGCAGTCTATAGTGAAGACAGGATATGTTTGATTCTAATTCCTAGATAAGTCGTATCAGTCTGGGTTTTGAAAACAGAATTTTATCTGGACGATAACATACTTACTCTTCTGGTTTTGCAAACGATTTTATCAGGGTCTTTTGTTTTGAAGACGGTAGACTATTTATAACTTGGCAATAAGTTTATTCAAATAAAACGTGGATAAAACAACAGAAATAAAACAAGTACACAGATAGACCTGTTTAATTACCAGAAGAAACTTTATTTACCTTCCCGACGAGAATAATAATAATAAGAAAGAGAATATAATACGGCAGAGAGATCTCCGGCGATAACAATCTTCTCCTTCTTCAGATATTTTCGAGAATTCGATTCCAGAGACGGGACACGTCGAGTGTCGGGAATAGATTCGATAATTCTTTAGAGATGAGATGATAATATAAAATGCTTGATAGAATCAGACTAAAGCTCCAGATTTTCCAGATCCAAGTTGCCGCCCCTCTTCCTCTTGGGGGTGTTGGCCTATTTATACTGCTCGGGGAAGATTGTCGCGCGACATTTCCCCAAAAAAGGCAAGTGTCGCGCGACATATCTGTTTGTCGCGCGACATTCCTGTATGTCGTGCGACAAACGGCTGAAGTGATGGGTCCTGACACTGTGATGTGTCAGAAAGTGGTTGGTCGGGTGCAGAGAGGGATTGTCGCGCGACATAGTGGGATTGTCGCGCGACAATGTGATATGTCGTGCGACAATCCTTCATAAAAAAAGGTTTGTCGCGCAACAAACCCCCCCGGGGTAGTTTCGGGTGCTCGGGTGTGTCCTGGACTCCAAAAAATAGTAGTCTCGTAGGTCGTTAGGGTTCTTGCGGGGGTCACGGATCGGGGTGTCTATAGACCCTCTCGACTCAAGCTCCTTGCTTGCAAGGAATTGAGGCGACTGGAAGAGACCATGATCCATGGCTCCCGTATGAACTCTAAAGAAGTGTCTATGCAAAAAGTGCTTGTGAGTGCCTCCGGGGAGGGCTTCGTGTTTGGTTTTGCCTCCGGAGAGGGCTTTTGTTACCTCATTGCCTCTCTCGAGGGCTTCGACTTGCTCCACTTGCCTCAGATGGGAGAACTACCATTGATCTTCAAATTGCGCCTCAGATATGGGAGGACTACCATTGCTAGGCCTCAGTTCTTACTCATGGGAGGACTACCATTGAGGTTAACTGTGCCTCTCTGGGAGGGCTTCGCCTCAGGTGGAGGACTACCGCTGTGCCTCTCTGGGAGGGCTTCGCCTCAGGTGGGAGGACTACCGCTGTGCCTCTCTGGGAGGGCTTCGCCTCACAGGTTTTGGGAGGACTACCGCTGTGCCTCTGGGAGGGCTTCGCCTCAGGTGGGGGACTACCGTTTGTGCCTCTCTGGGAGGGCTTCGCCTCAGGTGGGAGGACTACCGTTGTGCCTCCCTGGGAGGGCTTCGCCTCAGGTGGGAGGACTACCGTTTGTGCCTCTCTGGGAGGGCTTCGCCTCAGGTGGGAGACTACGTTGTGCCTCTCTAGGAGGGCTTCTAGATCTGTAAGAAGAAGGAAAAATGCCTCTGGGAGGACTTTCATGAGTAACTTTTGCCTCTGGAGAGGGCTTGTGATTTTGCCTCTGAAGAGGGCTTGTGTTTGTGATTTTTGTTAAAATTTAATTTGTCTCTCTTTAGATTGCTAGAGTGAGAGAGAGAAGTTTTCGTGAGGGTGAAAAGAGCTCCTCGAGGTCTAATCTTATCCGAATATCCGCTTTCCTGTATCTTTCTTGAATTTTGTTCTCATGTTTTCCTCGAGTGAGGGTACTTTTCTCAGAAGGTAGTTTTCGATTTTCTTTTGCTTTCCGCAGCGTGATGATTCGAGGATTTTCCAAACCATCTCTTCTGTATCGTGCTTTGAAAAGAAAATTTGTTTGAAAGTCCAATCTCTGATCTCTGTTCTTTTTCTCAGTTTCTCTTTTGGTGGGCCCATCATCGTTTTCTGTTTTTCGATGCCCTTATTTCTCCCTCTTTTGGGAAAGACTTTCCTGGCCCTCTCTGTTTTTTTTTTTTTTTGACCAGGAGTCTTTTCATCCTTTGTCGTGGTCAGGAGCCTTACTCACCAAAACGAAGCCTGAGCCGGTTTGCCTAGCTGTCACTTTTGGTGTGGCTCTCCCATGCCACTCTGTATTTCTGTTTCTATTCCGCTTGCTTAGGCTGTTTATGCGGGTTTCTTAGATTTTTTCTACTCTTTCAATTTTTTCTATTCCGTTTTATCTCGCTATTCTCTGCTTAGGATGTTTCGGTCCTTCTGTGAGATCAGAGATTACTTTTAATCGTGGCATTCTGTTCTCGCTTTTTTTCGGAGAGATGATTTGGAAATTTTCTCGTTGAAATCTTTATCATGGTGTGCCGGTTTTAGCAA